>JAVQJD010090706.1:0-20392 GCA_036023655.1 Nannoperca australis
ACACACACACACACACACACACACACTTTTTTGGGGGGGAGAGCCATGTAGCAAATGCTATCAGGTGGACTGGTGTAGGATAGCATTTATCTGTGTGTAAGCTGGACAATCTCAACCAGAGTGCAACCAAACACCAGGGTGTCACCAAGTGCTGTCATCCACCGTGTAATATAATGCCTTACTTGTTTACAAGCACTTAGCAATGACAAATATATATATTTTATTTACTGAAACATTTCTTATTTTACATATGGTCTTACTTTTATTTTTATTGCAGAAAAATGAACACTGCATGTCTTGTCGCTTTTGTGTACAGTAACCATTGTATTTTTCATTGTGGTGGCTGCTGTGTAGTTCTTCAGACGCCACTTCTATGAATGTATGTGTACGTGCTGAAAAACCTTATGTATCCATGTGTAATGGACTCCCTGACATTTATTAAATTCACTACATTACTAAAGCACATGTTCTGTTTCTTACTGAGGCCGGGGTCTCTGCTTGCTTTATTAGTCCGACTGAACATTTATGAGAATATTTGAACTCATACCTTTGTGTATCTCCTCTTATACAGTTGACACCGAGGGTGTTGTATTAAGTGCAGTAGAGAAGCTGAACCAAACCATAGATGGTCAAACAACTCTGAGGGTAGAAAACACAAGACATTATTGCAGTATTATGCCCTCTGCTGGGCACAATTTAACCTTCTCCGAACCATTTCTGTAACTTGTTGTAAATCACTGGGAATAATTGTTGAACCAACACAAAACTCCAGCTTTTACAATTTATTTATCGATTCCTCATTTCAATTTCAAATCTGGCATAACAGAATTACAGCACAATTCACACAACTAATACCTGACGGCAGAAAATTCCTATTTACAAGGGTTATTTGTGACAGGGAGGGAGGAAGAGGAGGAGAGTTGAACAGGACCAATACGTGTTCCTAAGTCACTGGCAAGTTTACAGCTGTAGCAAAACACAGTGAATAAAGTAACAAAAATCAAGTCAAAAGTGAACCAATGCAGAAAGAACCACTAGTTTAATGAAGTGTTCAGAGTATTCAATTTACTTCTAAAACATTTTCCCCTTTTGAAGCTACTGTTAGTAAACCCTACCAGACTAGTTTGTTAGTGCAAGTCTAATAAATGTCAGCAGGAACAAGTTATCTTTTTGGCTCTAAATGTAATGTCGAGACTTCTTTGAAAAGGACAATTATTAAGACAGCCATTATACAAACTGTACATTCACACACCCACGCACAGTACAGGCTTACATTGTTGATATTTTGGGTGTGGAGAGAAACAACTGCTATTGCCCTGGGAGAACAGTTTGCTTTTACCATACCAAGTCTTAAAAGTTACATAACAGATATCAAAAGATAAACAAACTTCCCAGCAAAGCTGCACCGACATGATAAGAGATTCATACACTGGAATGTTTAACTTTCCTCTTGAGGAAGCCTCTTTATATTCACTGTAAACACAAGTACATTTTAATTTGAAAGCTGGGACAGTTCAAGCAATTGAATACTATTGAACATCTCTTTGAAAACATAGTGCCAATTGCAATGTGTAATCTAGGAAGAACATTATCTCAAAAATAAATAAAGTTACAAGTAATACAAAATAAATAAGTTATATTTTGAAATAACTTAGGTGTTGACAACATTTTTGCATGCCTCAGCTCATCTGTGAATGCATGACATACAGAAGGTTTTGTACTGTATACACGAGCAGACAAGTTCCTAACCTTAGCATCAGAGAAAGAAAACTTACAATTTGACATTTAACATGCTTAAAAACATCATGTTCCCCGCAAAAGTAAAAGGTGAAAATATCATCTACGGTGACGTAAAGAGACTGTGGAAGTTGATGAAGATGGCAGCTCTGTGGTATACCAGTGCTCACACTTAATCACGTGCCTCTCTAGTGAGTGCATGTTGCACATTGTATGCAGTGAATGGAAGTTAATACAATGAGAAGGGGCCATGGGCTTCATAAGTGAAACCTTTAGCTGCATTTGGTACCTCAGAGTACTGAACCTGCAGGACGGGCGGGTTTTAAACTCAGCTCATACAAATAAGCCATCCAGTCAACCAGAACCGATTAGAAACATCAGCAACATGCACCTCTCACTAAAGCACAGGCGGGAATCCAATATCCTAAATCATTATTATTGTATGTTAATTATATATGTGTATATATATTATATATGCATTTTAAAATGCATATCTATTGACTTTTAAACATTTATACACTCCTCTCCATGAGGTGAAAGACATCCCTTATCCTTTAATTCCGTCGTATGTCTTACAAAATAGTACAAAAAATGTACAAAAAAATAAAACAAGACTAAGAATCTAAAATCAAGCAACCTCCAGAGGCTATGCAGCTCCTGAGACTGGCCCACCAAGCGACTGACACTGGCATTCAATTTCACAAAGACATTTTTAAAAATTTGAGAAAGTGCCAAAAATGAATAACGCTTACTTGACTAACAAACTGATATGCTTGACTTTTGCTATTCTGACGGTCATTCCTAAAATTAAAAGAAAAACTAACTTTCAACTGATACCCCTTTGGACGTCAAACTTGGACCATAATTATCTACAGAAACTCAACCACAACACTGAGAAGGAGCTGTAATTTCACTTGCTCAAAACCACACCCAACTGACACAAAAAACGGAAATTCACAGCAACAAACATATTTTCAATGGGACTAAAAGTGAAGCAATTGCAAATGATTGTACCCATTTGGGTTTGAGGCATTCATTCTGAGTGGGAGCTGGGGTTGGAGGATCCCTCCAATATTCCTCCTTCACAGCCTTTCAGAGTAAAACCCAATTGCAGACACGTCAATAAGGAATGATGGAGTCTTAGCCTTTACTGGCCTTTTATAATTCTGTTAAGATACAGTATAGTGTGTGTGTGTGTGTGTGTGTGTGTGTGTGTGTGTATACACGCGTGCGCAACTTGGGATTGTTCGTCTGTAAAATGTTCTTCACCCCTTTTACTAAGTTAGCACTATTAAATAATCTCTGTTTAATATCTGTTTTACTGAAATGAACATGAACTTGAAGGTGAAATTTCTTTGGGGAGAGCCGGCTCATGTGGACGGAGCTGTTGGTGTAGTGAGACGGGTGGAGAATCTAAGCAGCCAGGTCTCTGTATGGCAGTGTATTTGTGTATGTGCACATGATGAAAAAGAAAGTGAGAGACAAACTTTTAAAGGTGTGTGGATTTTAGTACAGCAGACTGTGTGTGTGTGTGTGTGTGTGTGTGTGTGTGTGTGTGTGTGTGGGGTCATGTTTAGCAAGCACAATCCTGATGGGACCTCTGAGGCTGCTCGTTGAGTTGTGGCCCCTGTTTAGCGCCGGTGACAGTCGGGTCGTTGTTGTCCAGACTCTCTGTCATCCTCTCACAGATGATGTCCACCAGCCGCTCGAAGGTCTGCTTCACGTTAATGTTATCTTTAGCGCTCGCTTCAAAGTACTCAAAACCTGTCAGGAGGGAGGCAGAGGCAGAAAGAGGATATGGGTACACATATTACTCATTAACCTTTCCCTCCATATCAGATTTGAGCGTGTATTTCTAAATTAAATATCTCGAAAACAACTAAATCTGCTTTTTCAGGTCACACTTAAACCTCTTTCATTGGTGGTTTGAAATTAAACTTAATTTCAGTCAAATTAAAAATGAAACTATGACTAAGTCTGACCACTCTGATCACTCCCTAAACATGTCTTGGCTGTTTTGTGTTTTAACGGGAAGAGCAGAAAATAACACCAAGCTTGTCTAAAAAAAAAAAAGCAGCTACCGTACGTTTTGTGCCTGTACAGGTATCCTTATTAAGTCTGAAGTGCTGATCATCAAACTTCTGTTAAAACTAACACATGATGTTAGTTCAGACTCAGGCTCCTTGGTTACTTCAGCAATAATTGTTGTAACAACAGTTTCAACTCTGGTGAAGTGGTGTGATTAGGCAAGGTGAAAAGCCTAAGCCAGCTATGAAAAGCACATTAAAAAGAAACAGTTGAATCAAAATCCGACCGCCTGATCACAACCCAAACATTATGAATTTGTAATTGTAATGCATCATTCACAAATCATCACCCTCTTGGTTCAAGCAACTTTGTGGTTCATGATTATATATAATTTTAAATAATGCTCCCAGGAGAGGAAGATAAACACTGATAGTAGAAAAACAACAGACATCTCATTTTTACTCCGACCAGTTGACTTACCCAGCTGTTCTGACAGCTGCCGGCCCCTCTCTGCAGCCACCACTCGCTCATCCTCCATATCGCACTTGTTCCCCACCAAGAGGACCTGGGCATTGTCCCATGAGTATGTCTTGATCTGGGTCGACCTGTTAGCAGATAGAGAGCTCAGCTGCATCAACTGACTGAATCTCACCCGCACCTTTAATTTCTTAGATGCTAAAGTTAAAAGCCTCCCGACAGAAGAGGTGGCTCACAACTCGTGTATTCGTCTTTGGCACGCTACTAGTAATAGCCTCATAACAGTTAACAGGGTAAGCGACCAGAAAAGTTTCTAATAAGTAGTTATTAGTAATATCTAAATATTAGTAATTATCTAAATGTGGATACAAAAAAAAAAGGTAAGTGTTGAGATTGAAACCCAAACTATCTGAAATAAACATCTATTCTGATTACTTTCTGATTCAAGTTACAGTTGTTGTGCAAACATGCAGTCTGACGAGCAAAAGGACGATATAAACGGACATTCTTAGTGCTTTCATTATCTTATTACTTACAAACAAGTGCTAGATAACTGGATTGAACCTGATTCCCTGTGTGGTTGCCCGATCCATTATCTGTCTGGTCTAAGTATTGTGGTCGCATACAACAGGAAAGCAGAATGAAATTAAACAGTTAAGATTAAAGGGTGAGCTGCCACTTTCGTACACAGACATACAGACATGCATCCATATCCCTCACCAGTCCTGAACAGCGTTGAAGGACTCCTCGTTGGTGATGTCATACATGAGGATGAAGCCCATGGCTCCCCTGTAGTAAGCTGTGGTGATCGTCCTGTAGCGCTCCTGGCCGGCAGTGTCCTACACAAATACACGCAAACACCATCGCTTTTAATAGAGACAAGACAGCAGTGCACTGGTATTTTTCTTGTGTCTTGTGTTCAGAGTTTGGCCATTAGGTATTCCTCTGGTGTCCCATGTAATAATCAATTAGTCCAAGGGTCAGGCTTTATGGCTCATGTTAGGTACACTTCAAGGGTATTGCCATTACACAGCAGATTGATTCTGGGGACTGGAGATACATAATAACGGCGACCGCTTCAGTCCCAGATGTGCCAGATGTTGCTGTCATGGGGCAACATGACAAACAGGTGTTCTTATTAAAGAATATCTGAGGGTAGTAGGGAAATTCGCCTTAATACTGAGCTATCAAGTCTAGTGTTTTGCAGGCTTGTTGGCTGCAATATGAGGATTTTCTGCTTTTCAGTGCTAGCTATTATTGTTAACTGTAAATCTTTGGTTTTCTAACAGTTGGCCGGGGAAAACAGGGCATAATAATTGGCAACATAATCAGCAGATTACTTGATAACAAAAATAATCATTAGTTGCAGCCTTAATCACTGTATCATGGGGAAGAATATAAATACCAGATACAAAAAAAAAAACACAGATTGCGACATCTGTAGTAATTATTGTAAAATAAATGTGTGTGGGCGAGACTTCTCCATCTGTTACAACCTCACTTCTTCAGGTGTACCTGACTCTAGATAACACAGTTTAGGACAGCGGTGCAGAACACTGATAAAACATAAAGGCAGCAATAAGCAAAGCAAGGTGAATTTTCCTAAGGAGTTCAGAGTAAATTGTGAGATACTGAAAAGCAATCCTGGGGGTGTTGGTGATTCACTGGCTCCCCCAAAACTATGTTTCTCACCCCGTCAACATGCTCCGGCAGCCAATAGACAATTTGCAGCTGAAAACTTTACCACATCTGTGTGCATGCATGTGTGTGTGTGTGTGTGTGTGTGTGTTCACTTGCTCACCCAGATCTGCAGCTTTATCCTCTTGTCGTTCCTGTAGATGGTCTTGACCTTGAAGTCGATGCCCACCGTGCTGACAAAGGCTGGCGTGAACGAGTCGTCTGCATAGCGGAAAAGGAAGGAAGTCTTTCCTACGCTGCTGTTGCCAATGATGAGGATTTTAAACATGTAATCAAAGTTCTGGTCCGAGGACTCCTTCTGCCCGTATGTGGCATTTGCAGACGCCATCTAGGCAAGGATTGAGATCACATCACAAAATCAGTCACAAGGAGATAGCTTGAACAATCAGTGTTGAATCAAAGCCTCTCTGAAAGGGTCTGCAAAAACTAAACGTTATATAAATGCACAAAGGATGTTTTTGTATTGCATCATACACAATTCCTCTGTTCGGGTGACTGTTCTAGTTTAGGACACGTGATAGATTTACACATCCTTTGTCAATTAGTTTGCATAATTTTGTATTATTCATGACTGAAATGGTTTCAATTGGTCGATAGATGGTATGGATGGTAACTATTTTAAAGATCAGTTCATTTAAAAATCGTGTGTAAAGCACAGTCAAGAAACGCTAAAGCATTTGGGAAAGGAAACTAGTGAGAACGAGATAAGCAAGATCAAACCTTTGATGTCACCTAGAGACATCCTCTGAAGCTACTTTTAGACTGACACAGCAGATTCAGGTTCCCTTTGCCTGAGTTATTCAGTAATGTCACCACATATTATACGTATAGAGACAAAATGATTACTTCAAGTTTTTATTAAAATAGCATGACGCAACACTTCAAGCATTATGTCAAAGGTTAAAAGGTGTAAAATAAGAAAGAACAGTAAATAACAAATTGTGAAGAGTTTCACAAATGTACTGAAGAAAAAATTTGATGTCTTCACATATTTTTCAAAGTAGAAAGCATGTATCAAGAGGGCCTGGCAGCTGTCAAGTTAACATTTAAATTTACTGTTACTAGTTCTGGTTAGTTTGCTCTCTCGCAAACTCATACCTTGCATCCACGAAACACATCACAACAAGACAGGCCATTATGGGGCACATCTGTGAAGGACACCACGAGACTGATACTCAAAAAACAGAGGTATGATCGTCATCATCCTTCAGACAGACGAGAGGAAAACCAACTGAATTCATATGCTCATGTAAACCAGCCGTGTGTATACCATTAAACACGTGATGGGGTTAAATAACGGCAGTATCTTCTACTGTATGACGTCTGGTTACGCTCCATATGGTTCCCGAACATTCTCGTAACTTTTATTAAAGGGAATAAAACTATACAGCCGTTTCGCCAAGGGGCTGTGTCAACTTCATGTTAATAATACTGGTCAGACGAGGAATATACACACCCCCGCCCCACGAAAGATAAGAGGACGGAAGTACCAGGGCTTAGCGGACTAAGCATCAGCTAAACAGACTATTCTTTCCCGTCCAGGAGGGCAGGGAACCTCCGTGGAGCCAGCCAATTATAAATGACCATATGGCTGGCCACAATTTGCCATATAATAAACTACACACTGTCAACGCCTGTAATGCCCTCTGACTCCTTAACACAACATGCTCCCAATTTAAACGGCCTAAACCACATCCCATGTCCATTGCGGAGCTTATCTGGCGTTAGCTCGCTGGTGAATATGTAGCTGCTTGAAAATGACAGCCTGGTTCACGTTAGTAGGGAGAAAATTTAGTACAACACGTTTTGCTATACATATAAAGATGAAGCAGTACAGATTAAAATGCAGTTTTTAGCCTTTAAAAATGCATGCAAGTAGGCTAGCAACGCTACCTTTAATGCTAACAGAGCAAACCGTTACCAGTATTTAAAAGTGGCAGCAGGAGCTAGCTAAGCATCACAGCTATGTCAAATGAAGGTTACTCTTTCTTATTTACGACTACATTTTCAGTCTAAACCCAGGATATGACAAGCGACACACAACCCACATGCTATCTGTTGCAACTGTTAGACTTAACACGGGCCCGCAAAGAAAAATAAGCGCAGGATTTACCATGAAATGTGTGTTTTATCCTCGGCTTCGCAGCAGCAGCGACTAGCCTAGTGCCCAGTTTTGCACCTGCAGTAGCTCGTGCGTCTCTTGTTTGACAGCCCCGGCATAAGCGGGCACAAACACAGAGTAAGGATGATTGGCAGGACGGCTGACCAATCAGGGAAGAGGGTTTACTCATTCGCGTAGAGCCCCGCCCTCACACGTTCGATAAATGATGTAGAGGTTTAAATTCTGAATTATTGTAAAGAAATAGATGAAATAGTATATGTAGTACTAATAAGTAAATGTTTTAATACCACAGAAAAATAAATTGCAAGTAAAAGTCTCGAGTATGTTTATATTATAGTAATGGATTATCATTATAACATATGCATACACATTCACTTTACTGTTGCAGTTGTTGTAGGTGATTATATTCATTGTGTAGTTTTATCTATAATATATTTCATTATATTTTATAAGATCATAATGTGTTTTGTATGTAAAATCTTAATCTGCAAAGTACATAATAAATACAGCCATCAAATAAATGTAATGAGGTAAAATGTGCAAGATATGCCTCTGTAGTGAACTAAAAGTATAAAATAGCATTTTATGGAAATAGTGCTGAAAATATATAGGATACAGTATTACCTTTTCATATTTGATTTACTTAAGTAGCTGTAAGGTTATTAAAAACCTTATTCCACTGTCTGAAAATATCATATAGTCATTTAGTATATATTGTGTATAATCTTGCCCCTACTCTTCAATGAAGCTATAAGATGTTTAGATTTGTGAAATGCTCAAACCACAAGACTCCATATTTTGGGGATTTAATTGCATGCTTATTTACTCAGGATTATTCTTCTTTACTACTTTTGAGTTTTATTATGCAGTTTCCTCATAAAAGCACAGAACAAGACATCAAAGAGTGAAGAGTTTTTCCTTTATTGGCAAGGCATACAGTTCTAGTTGGAGAGAGGGCGAACACACCCGCAGTTAAACAGCAGAGTGTGGATTGTCAAAGCTGCGGAGTCTTAGTTCATGACCCATATTCATAAAATTTCTAAGAACAGAAACACTGATCTAGCATGACTTGAGGCTGTATGACAATATTATCTTCAATATGAATCAACGAAGTCTCAAATCAGCACACTGTAAGATCCTTCATGAATATGTGATCTGACCAGATCAGTGGAAACAGAGGAAGACGGGAGAGGAGAGATGTTTCAGAAAACCCAGACGTAAGTCTGTCACTCAACTATTTTTATACCACAAAAAACATGAAAGTGAGAATTTTTGCTTATGTATAATGTTATTTGCAGACATAAAGAAATGAAATGAGAAGGAAAAAAAGCTGAGTAATAGTTGTAATCTGTCCTGTTTGACTTTCTCACACATCAAGCTACACATAAGTACTATAACCTCAGACTAAATTAAAGTCTACTGTTCCATCGTTTCTGACACATAATATAGAAATAATAAATAAACTGTACATGAAGCACTGTGAGGAAAATGTACAAAATCAAACAATTAGTGACACGCAGAGAGACAGACTGAATCTTCGCATGTTGTGCTGGTTAAGCTGTTGTTAAATAGTCCTTAGTAATAGTGTTGAAGGCATCCTTGAGTGTTGGTCTGTTTGGTGTTGTTTATAGCTACAGAAAGGATTGCACATTTCACTCCAGTATGTCAGTGAACACATCTATGACCAGAAAAAAAAACCCAAGTTTGAAAATAAGGCGGCAAAAAACTTTCAGCTCGTTCAGACATTAAATGATTTACTCTGTTTCATGGTAATTAAAAAAAACAGGTTTCTCCACAGGCTAAGTTTTGTAAGTACTCTATATACTATTCATATTATTTGAATCCTGCAGCCAATATCATGCATTTCAACAAACTTCAACTTATTTTGTACAGTCAATTATAAAGAAAACAAAAAAAAACAACTTCAGTCCCTCCAACATCCAACCTTTAAGAGCTGTAGTGGTCCAGCCCGTGCAATTCAACTCAACCGCCAGGCCATTTGCCAAAAGAGAAAAACAGTGAAACAGTCACGTTATACATGTTCAACTGTACTGGAAGTGCAGAACTGTAAAAGTACCATACAAAGTGCTTTGGTTTTTTCTTAGCAAATACATCAAAAAAGTCAACCCAGTCATTCATTCACTCACACACACACACACACACACACAAACACGTCACTGTTTTAAGACAATATCAGTTTCAGTTACTGTTTGAACAAGATTTTTTTTAAAAAAGGAACAGAGACACTGGGGTCAGATTGGCACACAGGGTGCTACCATCAACCAACTTTATCAGTCACTGATGGAAAGTAGCCAGTGGCAAAATCGAAATTACAGTACGGGTTGTGTCATGCTTGCTTGGCACTTGTTTTGTTATTGACTATGTCCCTGTGAAGAGCGAAATATTGATCAATGAGAGAAAAAAGATAAAAAACATTCTGGCACGGGTAACTGTCTCTTGGTAACCTCCTGGATTTTTTTTCAGTCACAACGATGCTAACTTCCATCTTTGCAACCCTTCTCATACAACAGCTTAG
Source organism: Nannoperca australis (assembly GCA_036023655.1). Lineage (NCBI taxonomy): Eukaryota > Metazoa > Chordata > Actinopteri > Centrarchiformes > Percichthyidae > Nannoperca > Nannoperca australis. The sequence goes on from JAVQJD010090706.1 coordinate 10,599, forward strand.
TTATTTATGCAAGTCGATGTTACCAAAAACGGTATTTCAGTAGGTGGATGCTGTGTTTGACACACTATGTAGTAGCGATAATGGATCTGAATGTTTAATGCATTTGTAGTGTTGAGCTTCTTGCAGGATGTCTGTGCTGGTTGCTTGACAGCCAATGACAAAATGATTTCACAGTCAGCAGCCTCCAAAGTGTTCATTTTTTTTGGCTCAAGCCCTTAAAAACCACAATGAGGGCTGGCTATGAACTAAACTGTAAAGTGCTAATCTTGAAGGCAAACTGATAAAATTGGTGCCAAATATTAAGAATGCAAAACAAACAAAACATTAGTGACTTGAAATTAAAAAATCTAACAAAAATTATCAAAAGAGCAACAAAACAGAGACATAACTGATATTTTTGGTAGCCCTACAGTTAAATACATTTTAAATGTATTCTCCATATAGGCCTATGCAAATCCTTGCACATCAGCCAGAGCTTTAGTTCCACTTATCAACACTGGGAGGCGCCATGTGCACAGCCCACATTGCTTTGGATGTAATTCCTCGAATGTATAACACCACACTGACCCTGGCTCAGTTTTGTCACTGACAATATTATAGTTTAGGATTATAAAAATGGAAATAGTAAGCTTGAAACAATTGAAAATCTCAAAATAATATCAAATATCAAAATATATTGCCAGCCACTTAATAATTATCATATTCTTCCAAAACAACTGCCAGCCAAACACAATGAAATGGGCTGTGCAACACCAGCTGACAGGAGTCCAACGTATACAATAATAATGATAGAGTCACTCAAAATGTCTGCTACATTTAAAGTTTCCTACATAAAATGCTGCATAGCTCCTTTCTGCCATTACTCTGCTTACGCTGCTTTGATGTCTGCTATTTACTGTCTTCATTTTCTGTATTTCATTGTGTACAGACCGAAATAAACGACAACAGAATAAACAAACAAAAAAACTTAAAAGGCAGGCAAAACAGCATTCTCCCTGTAAATTACAAGTTTGGCAAGATGTCTTACAAGACTTTTTTTCACGTCCATTCATCCCTTCCTCACTTTCCTCACAAATGCGGGAGACAAGAGGAAGACAGTTCTGTAATTTGATGTAGTAGACCTTGGGTTGGCTGGTAAAAGGGAAGTTTTTTTCTAACTTCTTATTGTCTCTGTTGGACTTTATCCACAGTATGTCCAAGTGAAAGACACAGAAGGACTGGTCAGAAACTTCTGTCCTCTACTGGAACAGTGACTCAGTCTTTTTGTTTCTCTCCAGTGCAAGTGACTGCTGTGTAAAACTGCAGACTCTCATAACACCCCCCACACCCACCCGCACTCCCGTACCTGAGGCTTGGTGTCACCCTGTCTGCGGAAACCAGAGGTGGTGGTGTTTGGTTGGAGTGGGAGAAGGGGAGTGACAGAGGACGAGGCACCGAAATCAAGAAAAATAAACAAAAAAGGCCAACAGAAATACAACTTTTGACTGGTGCTATGAGCCAAGTCTGAAGCGTGGTACCTCAGAGATACCTTCCTCGTCTGTTTCTCTGTCTTCTGCCATATCTTTCTCAGAGTCTAAGGAAAACGTCCTGCCTGAATCAGTAGTGAGCTTTTTGGGAAGCACGTGAGTCATAGCAGACACTGCATCCAATACGCTGCCAGAATCAGTTCTGGAGAGTTCAGGCCCCGTACTGCCTCTGTAGCCCTCCTCTTCCTCAGGTGGACTCTCTGTATCAGACTCTCCTTCTTCTTCCTCCAAGGTCAGCTCAAATTGGAACTTGTCGACCGAAGTTGAGCCGCCGCCCACGCCGAGTTCTGAGGCCTCCCCAGTAAGAGCTCCCTCCTCCTGGCCCTCTGGGTGGGGTGAGGGGCTGTGGGGGATCATGCTTTGGTACCACTCTCTGTTATCCTCCAGTGTGTCCAGGATCTCCTGAGCATCTGGGTGGACCAGGTCGGCCCACGTCTCCCACAGAGGATGAACAATGTAGTCAATGAAACCCACCTGAACGACAAGACGCAAGAACGGGTTTGTATCTATACATTTCAGCACTTTATAATGATTTACAGAAGATTTCAGGAATTATTCAGTACCTGGTTCTTCTCTATTGAGGCATTTTGTTTATCACACATGGGGCTAATCTCCATGCCCTTGTCTCTCTCTCTGTCCCCCTGGGTGAAAAACTCCACCATGATGCGGTCTGTCCACTGCCGGTACAGCTCAAGAGGCTTGGTGGGGTTGCTCAGGTCTGCACAGTGCACCATGTTCTGAAGGACCTGTGGTGACAAAAGAACAGTTTATCCAATGCCTTTTAAAACATATTCCTTCTTTAGCTTTTTTAGTTTAGTTCCACCTTGACCTGAAATGTATTGATACCTAAGCAGTCTTAATACTATGAGGTATTTAACTTCATATTGACTTTCACGTAGTCACTTTGGGACTGCATAAAAAGTTGGCAGTGGTGGTGGCAAACTGTTAGCAGACACTTGCCTATTTAGACATACAGCAAACACGGAGTAACATTAGCATTGATTTGGAGTCGTGTTTCTGGCCACGTGACTGATGTAATTCCAATATTATCTCTTCTTCGCCAGCTAGTTGTCAGCCATTTGGTGCTAAGCAGGTAGTGTACAGTTGGTTTTTAGAGCTTATGCTGAAAACCGCTGCATGCTGCAGCTGGAAACATGGTTAATGAAAGCGGGGAAAGTGAACTAAAACAGTAAAGCTGCAGGCTGTAAAACCCCAAACAGTGAGCTAAAAGACGCTAAAACGCTCTGTAGCGCTGAGAAAAACTGCAAAGTTGGCCCAAAATAAGATTTTCCTTTTACCCCTAATTGTATTCATTGGTAATATAAAGTGCAGCTCTAACAATAAAATAATGGCAAAACGGTTCTCACCTGTATGCGGTCTGAGTAGTTGTCCAGCAGTAGGACTCCTAGACTGGTGACTTTCTTTGTCTCCACCATGGTTTTCAGGTCTGCCAGTAGATTCATGTGTTTAGACATATCTGTGGCCAGCACCTATAGGTCAACCAATTAAATAAAAAAAATCAATTTGAAGAAAACACTGTGTTACATTGCTATATGTATAAGGCAAAGGGAATTCCTGAACTGACTCAGAAACAGAACTATATCTACAATCTTAAGGTTTCCACGAGGCATCTTACCATATCAATGACCATTTTGCGCAGCGACTGTCTCTGCTTTTTGCTGAGGTTCTGAAAGATGTCACAGTTGTCTTCCTGCAGAAGCTTAAAGCCAACAGCCAAGTGGTGATTCTCCAGCACCGACGAGTCATTGTACATCAGTGCCAGCTCTGAGTCTGATAAATAAAAAAATAAAAAAAGTTTACAGACAAACAAATGAATACAGATACACAATTCTACACAGATATGTGTGTACGGACACCTCATCCACATAGTTTAATACACTCGCATGTTCATATAATAATCCCTGTGGAGCTATGCAAACTCACTGGTGTTGATGAGGAACTGATTGGAAACTCCAGGGTGATCCACATCATGGATGGCACTGGCAAACAGAGCGGCAAGGATCTCCAGATCAGTAAACACGGCCTTGGACAACACAAGAAGGCAGGGACAGTCAATGTGTGTGTGTGTGTGTGTGTGTGTGTGTGTGTGTGTGATTTAATTGTTTAATTTTTCTGACAATGAATGAACATTGTTCTCCGCTCTTTCTCTAGGATGAATTACAGTGAGTGTCTACCTCCAGCGCAGGTGTGGACAGTAAGACATGTGTGGACTGGACCACATCTGCAGCATGGATGTTGTTGTGGTAGGCCACGTCAGCATGGTAATGATCCTCCAAAGTCATCATGAAGGTGATGAAAGTGTCTGCTGGAATCTTAAAGGACTTCAGCAGATCACGTTCCTACAGTAGCAGGAGAGACATCAGATACTGGGTCAGTTAAAGTGAATATCAATCATTTATTAAAATGAGTTTGCCATTCCCTCCATTCATTTACTGTACATTTGAGGCTATACAGTAAAAGGACAATACTCTGAAACAGCACAAATGCAAGTTGGGATGTGTTACCTGGAAGATGCTGTACATGGTGACCGTCAGTGGGCGATTCCCAGAATACTCAGAGACCTTAAAGATGTCAATACCCCATCTGTTGATTTCCTCCAACTCCTAACAGTGGACAATAAGCACAAATATGTATCATTGCAACATGCAACATTAAAAACATGCAACATTAAAAACAATGCAAAATCATTTGAATAGAGATAAACAAGTGTTGAACTAGTCCTCATACCCTGGATAGGAGTCCTTCCTGACTGGCGTTGACCCCAAAGCGTGGGATGGTGGAGGGGGCGAGGCTGGGGCTGTGGGTGGCCTTCTTCACACCACTGATCTGGGACATGGGCCACTTTTTCTTGTCCTTCTCCTTAATGGGGGGAGACATGATGTCCATGTCATGTTGCTTCTCTGTCAGATGAAGATGTACAAAATCAGACCCTCTTAGTAATCACATTAGAAACACTACACTTTAACAATAACTTCCCATTGCACTTCCTTCTCTTCCACAATTCCTTTTAGTATTTTAATATCCTACATATATTCAGGGGAGCACAAGAGAGGAGCTAACATGCAACTAGTAATATAATTTCACTATGATATAATTTATATAATATGTCTAATATAATCTTTTTGTACAGTTTGTGGATTATACAAAGTGAAGGTATTTTACCTAGGAAGGTGCTAGAGATGAACTCAGACACCTGGTTCCCTGAACGGCTGGTTTCTGACAGCTGGGTGAGCTCTCGGTTCAGCATCCTCTTGAACTACAGACAAACAAACACACACACACACACACACACACAATAAGTTTGGTTAAAAGAGAGAAACTCATCTCAAACCAAACAACCAGTAACTATCTGTAAATATATATATATATATATATATATATATATATATATATATATATGTATATATATATATAGACAGAGAGTAACTATACCAACTACAGCATGCACATGTGTTTGGATGGATAATGATTGGACACAGAGAAATGCATGGCTGATTTTACAAGTAGTAGCCAGCGCTCAAACACACACTGTGCATGTGGAGTCTCATCTCAACCACCAGTTGTTCACTTCTTCGCACTCTTTCACAAAACGAGCAACATGTGAGCTTCGAGCAGCCTCATCCCCTCCCACCCAGTTCATCCCTCGCCTCTCCTTACCTGAATGAACATCCACGACACCGAGATGAAATAACTCACTTCTGGCATTTCAGCGCAAAGTCAAGCATGGGAGCAAAATTAAAACTGAGCAAGAGAGCTGAGCTTTCTGGTCATCCTCCAAATCTGCCTGTTCGACAGAGACACAGACAGCTGGGTGCTCCTATATTGCTTGCCTGAGCAAAATCCACTGCAAGCAGTCAGTCCACTGGTTAGTGTTGTGGAAGCTTTGATCAGTATGAGCTGACCAGATGAGGAAAAGAAACAGTTCACAGATCCACGTGAGAACAAGAGAGAGGAAGCATAGCTGTGGGATGCAAGGATGCAAGGCAGAGAAGCTGCATCGCTCCCCCTGACTCTCCCTCATTCACTCAGTTACTGCCTGCTCCCGTATGTGTGTAAACAGAGGGAGAACGAGGTACTCTAATCCCCGCCTCCTTCTAAAAATGCCTAAGAATAGCAGCCAGTCAGGTGCCTGCTGCAGCAGGGTTGAGAGAGACAGAGGGCCCCCATTGGGTGGGAGATGTGCAAAGTAGGCAGGGTCGAGTGTGTCAGAGGCGGAGGTTGGGAGACACCATGTGCACTAAGTTTGAAGAAAATATGAAGGAAAAGCTTTGAATGAAGGGGGGGGCTAAAACAAAAACAGTACTCCATGTACCACAATGATGTGGGTACATCAACCATTATCATGAATTCTATCAAAAAACAAAAGATAACAAAAATATCTTGACAAAGAATATACTTAAGGCAGGCTGCCTCAGCATAATGAAAATAATATGTAAATGTGATGAAAATAAGCTCAAACTGAATTAAATAATGCTTCAGTAGTGCACATTTTTGCTTAGGAATTGGTAAAACCCGCTTTTTATTTGTGTTTATTTAACACAATCTGATGTAAAATATTAGAAGATAATTATAGAAGTTTTGTTATGGCAGTTTATTCACTTTCATATTTAGTATCGCTATGAAAAACATTCTGAATGCGGTTAAATGAACATTTCTTCAAAACTGAGCCATTCAAACATAAATGTTGTTATGGTCCAGAGAGGTCTCACTCTTCTTCAAAGACACTTTCAGGCGTCATTAAAGATCTACTTTAAACAAAACCGTTCAATACATCCGTCAGTGATGCAGAAACAATGTTCACTCTGGTCTCCCATGCGCCTGCCTTTGTTCCCAAGTGCCAGCATGGATAATTCTTCCCCGCTGACTGAAGCTGCTCATTGACTGATCTGCAGCAATGGGGCAGTGGGTTCCTCCCACTAAAGTCCAGCCGCTGCCACGTGAGCATGTGTGATATATGTATCCAGGCAGGATATATATGTGACAGACAGGTGGGCAATCTACATGTATGTAGTACGGAGGGAGTGTGTGCACACGTGATGCATGTGTGTTGTGTGTGATAGTATGAAGAGCATGTGTATGTTGCGTGGGCGGTCTGATCGTGGAATCACATGAGGGCCGGGCTCCAGTCTGAGAACAGGAGGGGAAGAGGAATACATGGAGCAAGAATGGGTGGGGGTGCCGTTTCATCTTCAGCTCATCTCATTCACATTTTTCTGCATGAGTGGGGGGATGGGTGTGTCTCTGTGCCTAGTCTCTATTTGCATGCATGAAACCATCCAGCTCATTGATGGAGGAAGCCCCTGGAAATATGAATAGGTCATTGGATGGGAGATTCTATTCATATTTTCACCATGGATTCTTTGTATTAGTGAGCTTTCAGATTTGTTTGGGGATCAGTGGAGGATAACTGCACTTACAGAACATCACACACAATCCACGGGCTTGGTGTTGTTATTTGGGCTGCTGAAGATGATCATTTATTAATGAAAAACTGATGAAAATGATTAACATGTCTTACGTATTGCTTTCATTATCTTTTCTATTAATAAATGCTTACGTATTTCATCTCAAAAGCAAAACACCAATTCAATCTAATGTATTAGATTTTTGAATTTTGGCCATTAAGGTCTCATTTGAGACAACACCAACAGTGGTGGAAAGAGCTGCTTAATATTTATATGTATTTTAACAATCAGGATCTATAATTGAACTTTGGTTAAATGCTGCATCTATTGTAATAGGTTTAACTTTTTCAATGTGATCAAAACTATTTTTTAGATTACTTCTGATTGGAAATTCATTCATTAAAATCTACTAGCTCCGACCTCGATGAGTTCAGGGTCATCTACTGTACCGCGTTTATGAAGTTGGAGTCTGACTACCTTCAAAATGGCAACAAGATGCACATAATTAATAAAATCCCTCAGGGGGGTAAATCACGGTACACATTAGTAGAAATGCAACCTTGCACCGAACCTCACTGTTTTAAATGTTAACCTGAACACTGAGGATGTGTGTATCTACCTTTTATTCTGTGACAGGTGTATGTTAACTATATTACTCTGTGCTCTAACTGTCCAGCTCATCAGACTGTGTTATGTTAAAGTACCTTGTTGGAAGCCATCTCGCTGACAGAGTGTCGAGTCTTCAGTGTCTCTAGTTGCTCCAGACACCAGTCCAGCTCATCTAGAGTCTCTATGGCCAGCTGCTGATGAGGCTCCTCTGTACCAGATAAACACAGCAAGGCATTATGGGATGATTATAACTACTAGAGAGCATTCACACACTGTTCAAAGTTTAAAATGATTGCTATAGTGAAACTTAAAATAAACTGGTTACAAATAAATGTTAGATTTAATCAGTGGGGTATGCAAAGTTCTTGTACTTTCCTTTAAGATACGGTCTACACGCTAATGCATCAGTAATAAGAATAATCTAATAATATATTTTATTGATAGTTTACTGATAATACTTTTACTTAAGTAACACTTTCAATGCAATATGTAAAAGTAGTATTCTTACAATGAGGTATTGATCCTTTTACTTAAGTAAATCATTTAAATACTTCCCCCCACCACTGGACTTTATGTGCTTGTGAATGACATTCATTTACTAATTCATTACTGTGACGTGTTATCATTAATCCAGATTTTACAATTCAGCCATTTAATCATGATAATGTCCTTGCCGTCTCTCTGTCTTCCTGACTGGGGTCAGTGTTGGTAATGGGATATTGATTAGTAAATAGCCCATTATAATACCTGCCAGGCTGGTCTTGCACATGGATGGTGGGTTGCCGCCTGAGGAGCGCGTCCTGTACACACAGACAGCACAAGTCAGACTGTAACTACAGCACGGTTATTTTTGTCAGGTGTGAGAAGATTCATCAAGCGGCCAAGAACATTTTCTAAAAACCTACTTGCTGGCTGTGCGATCTTGCTGGCCGGTTATGACGGCAAAGTTACTTCGGACTGTCCTCAGGCTGGCGAGGACCTATAAGAAAGGAACAAGAGACTGAATGTACTCAGTGACGTACATAACTTTAATGATGCAATGAAACCACAGATGTCACTTCTTTCACCGCCTTAAATACTTGCACATGCCTTCACTTAATTCATCTTGAACCAGATAAAGTGCTTCTTAATATGAATCAGGGACGAGCCTTTGAAACCGGATACTGTGGCTTTCACCCCCCATGCTGAAGGGCTATGCAGAGGCATTCCCCTCTCCCTGTCTGATGTTTTGATGGCATCTGACACTCCTCTATGTCATGTCTGTCACTCGGTCTGGAGCCAAACACTGACTCAGCACACAGAGAAAGCCCCACGGAGTATCCGATGTCCAGACCTGAGCCATGTAGAAGCCTTATCAGCCTGCATGCAAATTTAAACAGCATGATCCAGCAGTATTGGATTCACTGCTTCTTTCACTGTGTAAAATGAGCACAAACGTGACGCACATCCCACGCAAGAGCTAGGCAACACCAGCGGGATGCCTGATCCTGTCGCAGGGCCAACATAATGCTGAGGGGCTGTTCCGATGAGGCATTGAAGCCCAGTCTAATACCATCTGGAGTTTATTACAGTTTCTTTAAGGACCTGCTGTTGTTAGCTAACAAGTGAACGTGGTTTTCTTTTTATTTGACCATCTGGCAAATTTTCACAGGGCACAAAGAGGAAAACTGCTTTCAAAGGTCGGATGGAAAGGTTTCAGAGGACTCACCTGTGCAAATGGTGTGACAATCATGTCTTCTGTGTGTCTGCAACACAGAAGGGAATACACAAAAGAAAAAGGCATGAAACAAAGACATGATATGCTAAGCTCCTAGGCTAACCAACTTTGTTAAGACAAAATAAATAGAAACCAAACTGCACCTTTGTCTGAGGTTTCACTTCTAGTTCATGAAAAAATGAGGGGGCCTGTGCAACCAGGCAGGCAGACGACACAACTAGACATCATATTTACATTTATTTATACATGTCAGATATCCCCATTCATCACTGCCTTTGTCATTATTCTGTTAACATGTAGTTATGTAGAAAAAGCTACAACATTTCATGCACTGCGTACAGTAGGGCTGGAGGGGAAACGGATTGGGGACGGTGGAGGGGTGGGTGATAAGAATGAACTGCTAAATGCTCACAAGTAAATAAAAACACAGGGTGTGTTATTATATTTGGCTGTCTCTGATTAAGCGTTGCATGCAAAAAACAAAAACAGCAAAAAATATAGAGCTGGATGTTGGGG
>JAVQJD010090715.1:0-10603 GCA_036023655.1 Nannoperca australis
TCAAAGTGAGTTTAAACTTCTGGAAGATTCGGTTTCTGTCTCTCCAAATTATTTTTATATTTTATTTTATTTTATTTTATTTTTAGGCCTACAGAATGTTTTATAAGGTAAATAGTAAAAACGTGTGTACATTTAAAAACCAGCTGTTCAGATTTTAAATAATTCAAATAGATTTTAATCTCCGCGCGCGACGAGAAACTCCGAAACTTCTGGAGGGATTTAAAGTGTTGAACAATGATTTTATTCTTCTATATTTATATTTATATCTTTCTATTTTTGTGTTTTTACCTCCAGGAAACCCGCGGAAGCAGCGCCGGGAGCGCACCACCTTCACCCGGACGCAGCTGGACATCCTGGAGTCGCTGTTCGCCAAGACGCGCTACCCGGACATCTTCATGCGCGAGGAGGTGGCGCTGAAGATCAACCTGCCGGAGTCCAGAGTGCAGGTGAGGCGGTCAGACGTCGCACCTGAGTGCAGGTGAGGCGGTCAGACGTCTTTTAAAGTGTAGAAACGGGAGAGAATAAAGGAAGAGAAGGAGGAGAAAGTGTGCACGCGGCAGCAGGAAGCGTTCAGATCCTCCAACGTTTCTAGTTTCATGCGTCGCAGCTCCGCTTCTGCACGCGCGGCTGCAGCGCCAGAAGACCCGTTCAGATGTTATCGATCAAGTACAGACACGTCTTTGATCCAGAGCGGGAGAATCTGTGCCCGGCTGCAGCGGCCCTCTGCGGGGCCCCGACGGCTGCTCTCTGCCGCTGGAACCTCCGCAGCACTCGGATTCAGTTACCAGCGGAGGCTTATTATTCTTTAGATATATATATATATATATAAATATATATATATATGTATATCTATATATATGGAAACCTCTTTATTACAACTGTCAGTGTTGAAAACACTTTTCTGACGTTTAATTAAATTAGTACAAAAATAGGATCAAGTTTCCAACAAACGCGCGTTTTTATTTCACTTTGTTGTTTTAATTCTGTTCTTTCGGTTTAATTTACTGACATTTCAATGTTTATAATATATATTATATATTCTTGTCATACTTTGTTAGATCCAAAAGTTATTTTAAGTCTTTTTCATTAAAACACTAAGATTTAATTTGACATAAATGAGCAGTTTTACCGATATTTCATCATGAATCACGTCATTAAACCGTGTTTTTGTACATTTTTACCTTCACACATAATTAAAACATATTTATTTCCTAAATTTCTTCTTGCAGCAAAATGTAAAGCGTCAAAAACTGATTTTCTCAAGATGATTTTATTTGTCCAGAGTTCAACTGCGCAGAAGAAATAGTTCCTGAAGTCAGAAAGCTGTGTTTTATCCAATCAGAGCAACAGGAAGGAGCTTTTCATATTTATTTTATATATATATATATATATATATATATATATATATAATATATTATATATATATAGTGTAATATTTAATATAATATTTAATATCTTTAATATAATCTTTCAGTAAGTTCGTTAGTGACTGCGCGTGTTGTTCTCTGGATGAACTGCAGGCCGCGCCAGAGGTCAAAGGTCAGAGCACCTGCGGGGTTCCTGTGAGAGTTGACCTCTGACCTCTGACCTCTCCCCTCTCCTCCTTCCTCAGGTGTGGTTTAAGAACAGACGAGCAAAGTGTCGTCAGCAGCAGCAGCAGAGCAGCAGCAGCGCCGCCAAGGCCAAACCCATGAAGAAGAAGTCCTCGCCAGCGAGAGAGAGCACGGGTTCCGAGAGCAGCGGGCAGTTCACGCCGCCGGCGGTGTCCAGCTCCTCCTCCACCTCCTCCTCCACCTCCTCCATCCCCTCCGGCCTCGCAGGACCGGGTCTGATCAGCGCCTCCGGCTCCGTCACCGCCCCCGTGTCGTCCATCTGGAGCCCGGCGCCCATCTCCCCGGCCCCGGCGCCGGGCGCGCTGCCCGACCCGGCCGCCCCCACCAGCGCCTCCTGCATGCAGCGCTCCATGCCGTCCTCCGCCGGGGGGGGGGCGCCCTCCTACCCGGTGTCCTACAGCCAGACGGCGGTGGCGTACAGCCAGGGCTACCCGGCCGCGGCGTCGGGCTCGTACTTCGGCGGCGTGGAGTGCGGCTCGTACCTGGCGCCCATGCACTCCCACCACCACCCGCACCAGCTCAGCCCCATGACCGGCAGCTCCATGTCAGGACACCCGCACCACCACATCGGCCAGGCGTCAGGGCACCACCACCACCACCCGTCGCACCACCACCAGGCGTACAGCGCGCCCGGCCTCGCCTTCAACTCCTCGGACTGTCTGGATTACAAAGAGCAGACGGCGGCTTCGGCCTGGAAACTCAACTTCAACGCCTCCGACTGTTTGGACTACAAAGACCAGGCCTCGTGGCGCTTCCAAGTGCTGTGACTTCCTGTCTCTCTTCTTCTTCTGTGCTCTTTTTCTTGTTGTTGGTGGTTTCTGTCTGAAAGTCGAGACGTTCATTAAAGACAGTGAGACGGAAGAGAGCCAGAGACCTGAAGCCTCGTCTCCGTCCAGGATTATTTTTCTACTCCAGAGTTGTGCAGTCTGCCATCGTCTCCGCGATCGAACAGCTGATTGGGATTATTCTTCCACCTAACTTGGACTCTTCACCTAAAAGACTACAATGCTGCTATGACTTTGGTTTCTCTTGAAGCTGGTGGTCCAGCCTGTGTGTGGGGGGGTGCAGCACTTGTTTAGCAGGTGAAAGAGTTGCAGTTTGTTCTTTGCAGAGAGAAAGAAAATAAAAATGTGAATTCGACACAACGGCGTCAGTATTCCATAGAAATCTGAAAGATGTACATTCGTGTCTTTATAATAAAGTCTTGTTAAAACACCAACGTCCAAAGAAACGTTTATTTCTGCAGGACGGAGATGATCCACACACACACACACATACGACTCATGGCAACGTGATACTTTACTGACGTCCAAAGTGCCGGAGAGAAGCTGTCGTAGCACGTTAACATGTGACTGAAGCTCCTCCGTCCGATAAACAGAGACTGCGTCTTCTCCACAAGCTGCACTGGACCGTTAGCGTCAACGAGCTAACGAGCGGGGAGTTAGCTGGCGTGTTAGTTCGTAGCCTTTATAACGTCTTCACAAACTTGAAATGATGAACAAAAAGCAGTTACGCTGCAGAGAAAACAGAAAGGAGCTTGGAGAGATGCATTAGCCGTTAGCTCGTAACCAGCTAACAGCTAGCTAAGCTTCATAAACTCTGGTGTTTGACAGGACTGTTAATGAAGTTTCTTCTTAAATGAACACCACAATAAGCAGATTACAGCTGGAATCTGATGTTTAATTGATTATTCAGTCAACAGAACATTTAAAAACTTAGAATGTAAAGTTAGAAAACTAAAAGTTTGTTGGGTTGCAGCTTCCAACACGTGAGGATTATCTGCTTTTCTCTGTCACATCTTCGTAAACTCAATCAAAACTATTTCATTTGTTCCAGGCGAGAGAACGCCTGTCCTAGTTACTATAACTATCTCTTTCAGGTCAGATAACCACTGAAGGGATTTATTTCATTTCACTTCTGCCACTCAAATTCATTAAAGTGCGTAAAAACTGAAGAAAAGCCGACTTTTATATTCAGTTGCGGTCGGTTTCCGTCTCAGATGTGAAAACGAATGAATGAATGAAAAATGACTTCTTGAGGTTTAAACTCACAAACAAAACATATTAGCTGTCGTATACACGTTGCCCCCCCTCAGGTTAGCAAACATGTACACCGCTGTTTGTTTGTCCGCGTCGGCGGTAAAGTACAACTCATCTGATCCAAAGAAAAAAGGGACGGATCACGATTTTAATTAACAGCTGTCCCCTCGCGACGTCCCTGCAGCAGCTGGACAAACAGGTTTCAGTAAACATGGCGTCCGGGCCGTGTGTTTGCCCGCTCGGCGTCCCGCTGGGATGTTACCAGCGTGCACCGCGGCCTCGTGCAAACACCAGCCGGGATTTACCACGTTAGCACAAACTAATCTCCAGGCCTTGTTCTGGCTGCTGATTGTTGTAGAGAAACAGCTGTTCTGGACGTCTTCTTGTCCCGACAGACAACCTTCATCCCCGTCCTCGTAGGGACAAAGTGACTCGGCTTCTCCAGAAGGATCACGCTCACTTTTCTTGACTTTGACGTCAGGAAGCTGAAGGGGTGTCTGTGGGGGGGTAACGAGTCCCGTTAGCGCCTTCAAGCAGAAAGAATCGTGTTGTCCTGGTATTTAAAAAAAAAACAGAGAAGGTATCAGTTTCACCTGTGTGTGAGGTGTTTAGCCTAGCTTAGCACAAAGACTGGAAGCAGGGGGAAACTGCTAGCCTAGCGTCATCACGTGGGAACATTTTACACCTTCCAACATCTCATTTACAGGCTGCATCTCTTTAGCTAACAAGCTCCATCCTGTAGTCAGCGGGTTTAGTTAAAAGTATAGCTCTAATGCTAACAGCTGCTACATGTTTAGTTTTAAAACACTGAGACGACTCGTTCCTTCTGGTTCACATCAAAAGAGTCGATCAGTGAACGACTCACCGACAGACCAGGACTAAACTACTGACTGAACCTTCTGGTGGGTGAAGTTGCTGTTGGTCAGATATGTGCAGGTTTTATTTAAGCTAGCGCATTCGCTAGAGTCATTCATGGATCTGTGTTATTATTTTAGCTTGTTGTTTCCAACGTTTAAAGGCTTCTGATGCAGGATGTGTCCGTTGAGGCTTCAATGCTGCCAGTCCACACCTGGAACACCTGGAACACCTGGGTGAGAACAATCTGTGTGATCTCAGGGCACTTTATATTTACAACAGTCCCACCGTGAGCAGCAGCAGGAGACAGCGGCGAGGAAACACGGACAGAAAGGTGGAAACAGGAAGTCAATCTTCTTAATAGCTGAATAATAATAAGCTAAATAAACACACCGGGTCGTTCACACAGACACAGGAAGTAGGATTCCTGCAACAAGATGCCTCCAAGTGTTAATTAACACAACTTATTAAAAAAAAACATGTCAAAATAATCGTGCAGAGACTCCAGCGGTATCGTTTATACGTGAGTTTTAACCTAAAGGAATTAAATGACACCTAAACGCTGGTGTTGTATTCCAATATTTCATTACATTTCAAGGAGTTTTGAAGATCAGGAATGTTGTTGTTGTTGTTGTTGTTGTTGTTGTTGTTCTGGCTATCGAAGTCTAGCGGTTCGTCCGGCGCTCTCTTTCTGAACAAGCGACTCTGTATTGTGGTGATTTTATTGTTTAATTGCAGAACAAACCGCTGATCAACAAGGCGTGCAGGTGAACCAGTCGACCATGAAGGGTCTTCTATCCTCGTTCTGGAATAAAACCAAATGAACGAACGTCTCTGCAGCACTTTTTGTGTTTTACAGCAGTTTTTTACTCGTTAGCTTGTCTTTAAACAGAAGTGACCAGGTTTTTTATCTGTCCTCGCTACTTTGAGTCCAAGTGCTGCATCAGTGGGAGTTTAAAGGAGCAAACAAACGGGCAGGAGAAGTGGGGAAAGAGCCAAACGATGATTTCTGATTCTGAACTCTTCCAGCATCTCAGTGTGTAGAGTTTCATATGGAAATCCCTTCAGCGCGGCGGGTAAATAGATTACGATACAGGGAGGGATTAGGGAGCGCCTCGCCGCTGGCCCACTAATCCCGAGCACAGACTGTCAACAGCCCTGACATGTCCGGGACTCCTTCTGCACAAAATGGCTCCTCGGTTGTTTAAGAAGCCAAATCTAGAGACGCACCCCCCCACCACCACCTCCTCCACCTCCTCCTCCAACATGAATATTCCTATCAGGGCTGTCAGCGACGGGAAAGACAATGACGTTCGTCTTCAAAGGACGGAGATTAGATCCTGCACGAGACAAAACGAGACTCTTTGAAGTGATTTCGCTTCACATTCCTGCAACTTTTGTTTTGTGTGTTTTGTAGTGTGTGTGTGTGTGTGTGTGTGTGTGTGGGGGGGGGGGTATGGGAATTAAAGTTTGTGTGTTTTTTCTGTAAAACTTGTGTCAGACTTTCAGTTGGGCAGTTTTACGTTTGCTCGCTCGCTCGTCTGGTTTCTGTAGGTCTTGAGTTTGGGCTTCGGTGAAGTGAAAGTGGAGTCCGGGTTTGTAACAGCGGACGCTTCAGTTTCTGTTTGATGTCGAATCCAGAAAAGCAGCTTTAGAATCTGGAAACTCCTCATTACAACTACACTTTGATTAAACGGGTATATTTGCAGTTAAGAAACACACACAGACTTATAAAACGTATCTAATCTAATGCAATGCATCTGAACTCAAATCAAGCACTTTCAAGGTTCCTAAATCAAAGCTCTCCAGCCTCTTGAAGCCTTGATTTAAAAAAAGCACACAAATAAGACGAATTTCAAACACTAGATTTTTGGGTTCCCCAAGTGATCATCAATCAATCATTTTTCAAGGATTATATTTGAATTCAAGCAAGTTCCAAACCTTGAAAACATAACATTTAAGACTTAATAAGGAACCAGAAACTAACAACAATAATGAGCTTTAACTAAATATTAATGTTTTTATAAAAACACGCCCTTCATTGAGGGTTTATAGGTTGTAACTAATGTCTTCATTAATAGTTTATAAATCAATTAATCGTGCTTTATTGATCAGGGTTGCCAGATTGTGAGATTGTGATTTTTATTAGAATCCCAGCTCGTGTTAATAATTAGAGACTCGTATGTGCAGGTGTGTTTTCTTCTGTTTTATCAGATTTATGGGGTTTAATATTTTAGCTGGAGGGCCGGATTTGGCCCACGGGCCTCTGTTTGCACACCAACACTAAACTGTTAATAAATAAGTCAAATACAAAGAGTTGTTATTAAGTACGTTGTGTACTTTAATATTTACACGTTGTGCATTACATTTGTTTTCTACTTTTACTCAAATAAACACAAACACATCCGAGAACACACCTGCAAATAATACAAAGCACTGATTGGCTGCCTGTTGTTTTAATTGACTTGATTTTATTCCGTTAGTGTGAGTTAATGAACCATCAACTGATCCGTATTGAAACATTATCTGCTGTTAATAAAGGATCAATGAGTGTGTTTCCTGTTTCCGGAGGACGATCGTCGGTGCTGTGGCGGAGCCGGTACCGTGAAACCCCGACCCTGCAGGACTCGAGTGCATCTTGTTTTCGGGTTCCTGCGTTTGATGTATTTGCTTCCCGAGTGCTTCTGAGGCCGTGCGGGCTGAAGCGGGGGCCTCTCCTTGAAACAAACGGCGATGGGGAATCTCTTTGTCGGGGCCGTGCCTAAGCCTAATCTAATGATTCAGATGACTGGGGGCCGTACTTAGTCGGATAGCCACTGGCTCGCTTCAAACAAGCCGCTACGGGTGGAAGTTTCCCAAGGATTAACACTTAAAGAAGCAGCAGAGAAAAGGGAGCCGCTGCCTTCCAGGGAATCCCCATTAAGTCGAGTCTTGGAGTGCCAGAGAGGAATGTGTTGCTGCTGAGCTGGGATGCAGCTCTGTTTCTGCACTAATGGAAGAACTGGCCTCGGACGTTTGATGTGTGACAGATCTACTTCCCTCTCTGGAGGAATCTGTCCGACTTTTCTAGAACTCCAGCGTTTCGGGTCTGTTTGAGGAGCCAGAGTGAGTTGAACTTTAACCGCGATCATTTTGGTTTGAGACACCAGAAGTTAGTCAGATACAAAAACTTTTTTATGACTTTTCACTTTGGACAAGCGCCAAACTGGACGTGGAGAAGTTTCCTTTAACTTCGTCGGTTTTAACTCGTCTCCAGTTCACAAGAAGTCCCCAGAAGTCGTCTCTGTAAAACTACGATATGTCTGCACTCTGATGGAAATCTGGAAATGAAGAGTCTCTGAATCACCAAAGTCTTTTGAGTATTTATGAAGCTTTCTGCAGAAAGGACCCGTTGATGTGACCTGAAGGGGTGTCACAGTCCAGAAGGGGTCCAAAGGAACCTGGTTACACCGTCTTTATAGGAAGCAAAACCCAAACAAGTCAGCAGTCAGACAAGAATAACAGGAGGAATTCTCGAGGGTTAGCGAGGACAGACAGATGGACAATTTCACGACCAGAAAGCTCAGGAGACAGAGATGAAGTCAGTATGATACAGATCAATATGGGTGGAGAGTAAATTTCCATCACAGCGCAGTAACAACACGAGGTCAGCGCGTCTTTGATCGCTCGCTGGGGCGGCTTTAACCTGCGATACCTGCTGGACAACACATGATGTTCCCTGTTGGTGTCCTGCTTCCTGCACACAGGCAACATTATCTTTTGAAACCACCACTGTGATTGTTCACTAACCTTCACCACATGATGATGAAGGTCCCCGCCGTGTTTCCCTCAACCCAACCAGACCTTCACCGTGGCGTTGTGGCATCATAAGATCTTTATCAATGTCATTTTGCAGTTTAGTACAGAGTCTAATGTAAGTCTACGTTAAGACCAAGTTAAGACCACAGTGAGCCGCAGGAAAAACCAGTCTGGTCTCTGAATATTACTAATAAGATAAGATGAACCTTTATTAGGAAACTGCAGCGCTACAGCAGCAGAACAGTGCCAGATGTTGATACTGAGATAATGAATGCAACAGCTGGAGGTGTTGGATCTGCAGCAGTGGAGACCAGACGTCCGATGAAACTCTCTAAACGTCTAAAAGGTCTTACTTAAATACACCAGCACTGTTTTATTCTCACTGTTCTACAGCACCAGGAGCTCCGTGACTTTACATTTGCTTGTGTTTTTAACCTGCTGTTCTCACCGAGACCTCAGGACTTAGTTTCTTTCCCTCTCATGAAGCTCATGTGTTTGAAATGACGAATAAATCTAAGTAAAGTCTCCGTGCGCTGCTTTTCCTTGTGCACAGATGTTTGGGTCGTTATCCGATCACTCTGAAGCTGTTTGGCTAATCGAGCTTGTTTGTGGTGAACTTTATTCCTGTTAACGAGTCGGTGCATGTGTGTTTGAGGTGCCCTTCGGTGCTGCTGTCACCGCTTTGACTGACAGGCCTGTGCAACACAAGAAACCCGGGATTAGAGCCGGCCGAGCGTCAACAAACAGTGAGAGCCTTCTGACCGAGCGTGTTGTTGCACTGACGTCTGCAGAAAACACCCGGACTCTCAGAGTCTCAAGAGTGAGCTTTAGAGGTCACATCAGCAGGGTTTGAGACTCTGCAGATACATTCCTGCATGAACAAACCTCTCAAACGAGCCTCTGTGACAGTCCGAGCACAGCGGGTGTGCACCTAGCTGCAATGCTAACTCACGCTTGAAGGGAACTGAGATCATCAGCTGATGGATTAACAGCAGAATTAGATGTTAGAGAAGCAAACTCACTAAATATGTTTAACAGAAAGGTTCATCTGACTGTTCTTCATCTGTTCTCGTGTCCCTGTTTTATGCAGTTTTATCTATAAATCTTTCAATTTATTCACTATAAAATCATTTTAATGTGCGATTTATCAGGTTTATTTTAAGTTTGTCTCTTTTCTTGTTCCTATTGTGGGTTTTATTTTATTTTCTGTTCTTTCTACTGTGAAGAACTTTGAGCTGCATTTCTTCTATTTAAAGAAATAATAAAAACATAACATTTAATTATTATGTGTTTTCTGAAAATGTGGTATTATTTCTAATTGGATATTTTCAGAAAAATGTTAAATGTACACTTCCTGGGAGCTCAAAGTTCATTAATTGATAATTAGAACTTATTAAAAAGAGATTTTTTTGCTTTTATTATTTCCTTTGCCATTTTACTTTTCTCATGTTGTTAAACACTGAAATGTGTGACAACACGACATTTAGACGACTAAGTAACGTTAACGCGACTCACTAGCTAGCTTGTTCTGTAGCTTTAGCCTGTTAGCATGTGGAGTTTGCTCCGTTCTCATTGACTGAAGATGTTTTTATTATCAACCACTTCACACATCATGTACTCATCTACAAACCCTGCATCATCAAGGTGGGACAAACCTAACTGATCAGAGGACTTCTAGGTATTGAAGTCCTTAAATTTACACTGAATGATGTCTGTTTTTATGGGCTGGTTAATGAAACAGGAAGCAGACTGTTTGTCACGTTTGATGTCACGAGCAGAAGACGAGCTGACGGGCACGATTTGATCTGATAGCACTCGTCTTATTCACAAATGTATCACGGGATATTCTTTAATCTTATTTATTTAAGGGCTTTGGGGGCTCACGATGAGGGGGCTTTAGTCTGAGCCGAGCTGCAGCCTTATCATTAGCAGAGAGGGGAAGGCGATTAAGAACAAATTATTAAACAAAGAATTAAGTTCTGAGAGCCGATCTAGATGAGATCTCCGTTAAACTGAATCAATCTGGAAAAGTACGATGCCATCTGGACCTCACAAAGGGGGAATGTTAATGCTGAGAGGCGCTTTCTCTCTTTCTCTCACTCTTTCTATCCTCTCTCCATCGTTATTACACCAGGTCACACTATTATTACACCAGGTCACACTATTAATACACCAGGTCACACTATTAATATACAATTATTACACCAGGTCACACAATTATTACACCAGGTCACACTATTATTACACAATTATTACACCAGGTCACTCTATTATTACACCAGGTCACACTATTATTAC
>JAVQJD010090721.1:0-32067 GCA_036023655.1 Nannoperca australis
AATGTCTTGACTCTATTTTCTATTCATTTCACAACGTATGGTGGTGAATAAGTGTGACTTTTCATGGAAAACACAAAATTGTTTGGGTGACCCCAAACTTTTGAACGGTAGTGTAGATGCTGATTAAAAATGCTCATAGGAAAAAGAGCTGATTCATACATCACTTTGGTTTGCTTAAAATTGTATCAGCACTTCAAAAGTGCAAAAATGTTTTATTAAAAGTGCAGGAACAAAGACGTCTTTGTGCTAAAAGGCTTTGGAGAGGAAAACATGACCTACTGTTGTATGCATGCTGGCTTATCAGGAGTGAGGGAGAGAGAGAAGGGTGCAGGAAACTGGCAATGAAATAGCCCGTAAAAGGTAAGATCGCATCATGGGTACTTTTTCGCTGTAATTAAGCATAAGCCACTCTTCGCCAAAGAGATTCTATCACTTTACTGCCATAGCTCCACGTCCCAGAGATAATTTCTGCCCCTCTGCGTTGAACCAGATCTCCCAGAGGGCCACAGTGTTTTGAACTCCAGCTGACAAAGCTGTCGGCTCAGATAAAAGAATGGGGTGGGGGGGGTGGGGCGTCATTTCAACACGTCCTGCACCATTTGTTCGGTTGTTGCTTGGAAAAATAAATGTTAAATGTCGATGCTGCAGTAAGATGCGTATCAAGGAACTCTCCCACACTCTGGAATCTGTGCGGTGTAAAGGAGGCATCTTTGTTTTAAATGTGTCAGCATGTGAGTGCAGAAATGATACAACCTGTTCAGACTAGTAGCTACATATGTATTGATTACATACATGTATTGATGTATTGTTAAAGTTGAACTAGATGTAGGTGTATATTAGTATATTCGCCACTGGATGGCGCTCAATATGGGAAAAAAAGCATAGAGCCACTTAACTACCTTTGATTTAAGTACACATGAATAAATGGTTCATGGTATAATATAACTAATATAATAAAGGTTATATATTCAGATTGTCTGACAGTGAAGCTGTACCAAAACCCTAATCTGCTATATGCACTCTTTCAAACATGGAGCTGAAGCCCTTCATGAGCGACTTTGTAATCTACTGCATGAACAAAGAATGAGATGATTTCAAGAGCAGGCTCCAAGTGGGTCTGCCACCACGCCTGTCCTGATTAGACTTGTCATATTAAAACCATGTGCACGACTGCTCTGCTCTGTCCCGGTCTGTTCCTCGGGACTGTGCTGAGTGTCCATCAATAACACTAATGACCCGTAGCTTCCAGGGAGAAAAACAAACAGTGTAATGAAACCACAACCTTAAGCTCTGCTGCTTTCCAAGAGGGAGAGGGCAGGGGTGGGGCAAAGACAAAAAGATAAGCAGAGAAGAAGAAGAAGAAGAAGAAGAAGAAGAAGAAGAAAGTCTGACTGGCCTGCAATCATTTGCTCTGTGCACACACACACACACACACACACACACACAAAGGGAGGACACCGACAGAGGAGGTGCTACCATTATTGTAAACACAACAAAAACTTGATGTGATGATTTGTGGAGTCTCCCCACCCAAACACACTTCCCGCTTGTGCCAACTGTAAGCAAGCACCACTCCACACCAAACCCTCTACCCCCCACCAAGTCCCTCCTTGAAGGCAACACACCCATCCATGCCTCCCTCTCCGAAAATGTTTCCCCTGGCGTCTGAGTCAGCAGGGGTGCCAAGTCAATCAGCGTGAGAGCTGCCAGCTGTGATGGCCTTTCTCTCTGGGGGTGTGATGTATGTTCCAGAGAGGAGAGCGGGGCAGTTACATGCCACACAGGGCCGGCCGCGTGAACAAACGGGTGGCAGAGGTATGGAACGGAGAGCTGGGATGAGGAGAGAAGAAAGGAGGGGAGGAAGGAAAAAGACGACTGTGGCTGAACAGGAGCTGTAATGAGGCCTGATGGATTCTGAGGCTGTGCCAGCTGCCCCATTAGCTGAGTGGCTCAGAAGCCCCACGAACCGTTGCCCACGGTGTGCCCACCCGTCCACATACACACACTGCAGCAGAACACACAGCAGCTTGGGGATCCAGACCCTTTGACACACCCACAGCCACACTCACACACACTTCATTTAACTGAAACAGATTGCATTGACCAATGCACACTTTTCTGTCTGACTTATTTAGCTCTTTAAACACACACACACACACACACACACACACACACACACACACACATCCAGGGCCTTGCCAGCCACACTTCAATACACACTGAGCCCTTTATGAGAAGCTGTGGGTTAATGACGGCAATAACTCGTCCCAACGTGTTGATTAAGTGTGAGAGGATACATGGGTGACATTGGCATGTGCTAATCAACACTGATCAAACCAGTGAATGCACAACAGTTAAATGTTAAGCTGCCAGAATCACCCCGGTGCCCTCCACTCCACACTCACTCCACTGCTCACACACAATGACATTATACACACTGCTGTCTATTCATAATATGTTGGTGTTCTTTCAAGAGGCAGTGCCTTTGGACTTTTGTCTGGGGGAAGTTCTTTATGAAGGTGATGTAATTACACGGGCAATTTGGACTCAGTGGGGGCGTGGCCACTAAGGGGTGGTGGCAAAATCCAGCTGCCAAGTTAGTTACCAGATGTAGTCAAGGTATAATTCCTGTTTGTTAAAAGCTTGTCAAACGGTTGCTTCTGGATTGTTTTATTGCACCTGGAGAGGGAAGAGCCATTTCCCTTTGGATTAGACTCCTCACCTCCCTGTGTTTGTCCCAGTTACTGAAAATCTCAGCACCATAAATTACATCAATATGACGACACTGGGACACAAGCTAGAACAACTATAAAAATATTTTTCTTGATAGCAGTGGAACAATTGATATGTGCAACGTGAAAGGGGTGGCTTGTTGTGACTTGACTCAGTTTCATTTAGCATTATAGGATCTTTTTGGTCTTTGATTTGGTTTGGCTGCCTGCAACTGTACTGTTTTGGTTCACTCTCACTGCTCTCAAAATTGTTGTACACTGTACACTACCTCCTCAGCACCAAAACAGACACAGTAGTGACTAGCTGGTGAGCATAGTGGAGCACTCAGCAGCAAAGTGACAGATATTTCCATCAGGAGTTAGTGGAGACCAAAAACAAAGTTATTAAGTAGAGTAAATGAAATTTAGGCAGAAACACGACTCCAAATAAATGCTAATGTTGTTCCGCATCTGCTGGATTTGTACAGCAGGCAGCTGTATGCTAATAAGCTCATCACAGATCATACGTCAGTGCCCAGTTCCACTGTTCTGAAGTGGCCAACATATCAGTAATTCAAGGACTTACAGCAGGTACTGGATTAGCAGACACAAATCTTAGAGAGAAGTGATGCTGTTGCATGACTGCTGACAAGTTCACATTATCATATAGGCTTAAATTAGTCCTCAGTACAGGTGGCAAAACTCATACTCAGGACCATTATCACTTCCACTTCATTATGGGCCTGGCCTGCAGCATCACGACCATCACTACAGCTGACCTCATCAAAGCTGGACGACCCGTGCTGACCTCATCAACACTGCGTGACCCCCCGTGACCTCATCAAAGCCGGACGCCCCACGGAGCCCTGAGGGCTGACGACAGGCCCTAAGAAAACATTCCATCCATTAGGGTGCCAAGAGCACTGTAAATGTAGAGTGTCAGCGCCAGCCATCTTCACTGTCATGCCCAATTCTCCGACCCCCCACCCGAGCTGCTCTCTGGACAATGGAGCTGCTGAACCTCCAACCCTCCCAGCCACAATGTCCGCCCACGTTGGCTGGCAGCAGTGACAGAGGGGGGTGCCGGATGGGGAGGCCTGCTGCAGGATGGGACTCTTATTGAGCGTTTGAGCGATGAGCCAGGTCATCACATCTACCCAACTCATCCATCATGCCCCACAAACGGACACAAATAAAGAGGACACATTCCTGCCTCTGCTCCCACTACCACATTCAAGCCCTCTCCAGCCTTTTCTCCCCTTCCCTCTCTCTATGCGAGCCAAAGCCTGTAGAAAAAAAAGAGGACCAGAGTTCAGGCTCTCCCTCACTCTTGGAGGCCATGGGAGCGCCAGAAGAAAGCGCCAGGTGGTTTTCTGACTCACGTCTCTTAGTATAAATCTCTGTTTGGGCCAAAATGATGGGCAGCCAGAAGGAATATATGGAGTGGGGAGGTGTGAGGGAGATGGGAGACAAAGGATGAGTAAAATGTTTAAGGAGAAATAAAGAGAGAATGGAAGACATGTCAATCCACATTGTAGTCCTTTATTTCTTAGTTGTTCCTCCCACAGTATTGAATTGAAATGCATAACAGTTACATTGTAGAAAGCATTAAAACAAAGTACCTCAACTTGCTGATTACTTTTTAAAATCGATTATAAACAAAACAACGACATAAACAAAACAAATCTGGTCCCTCAAAACGGGAGAATAAATGAAAGTAATCTGTTATTTATCATAAATTTGGCACAAGGGATTAACATGAACCGAACGTCACACAAGCTTGCAGACAACCGTAGAAAATGTCAGATACAGATCTTACCAGACCAATCATGCGTTTATGAAGAAATTATACCTGGCTTTTTTTTTTATTATTCATTCTTTATAATGTTTTTCATTTTTTACAATTGAATCATTAAATTGTCATAGAAAAAAAACAACTAAGTAATATCTATTCATCGACCGGTTTCATTAGAAGAATAAGGAGTGAATTGTATGTTTAATACTATCCGGCACTCAAATGTAATCTACAAACCCCAATGAACTCTGGGATAGGCCCGGTGAGGAATCTCCCCTTCACCTGGGCTAAGAGCAGTGCTATTCAGTAAACAAACTACAGTTTGCCAAGAAATAAATACAGTTCTCAACATACAACAGCAAATAACGACAACAACAACACCAACAAAAAAATGAAAACAAAATCATGATTGTCTAAAAATGAAAGACACACGAGCATGGAGTAGCTAACGACTAGCATTCAGGCTATTTAGTGGTATTGTTGGCTGACTAGGATGGATTCAAAGGGGTTTGAAAAAAGACATATGCCCTTTACAGAACAACAATTAACTTCAGCACTGGCTACTTATCTCAGTAAAAAAACAAACAAAACAAAAAACCCATTGTGTTTTCTTCTCTTCCTCTAAAAAGACAATCTATTTATATCCTTTCACAGATAGCGCAGGTGGGCAGGATGGAGTGCAGTGGAGAACAGTTGGTAGACACTTGTGTACAGTGCTATGATTGTGCCGACACACGCAGCTATGAAAACGCAGATGGGAAACTGGCCTGATTTCAGCTTTACAATTACTTTTTTTTATTTGTTCTTCAATGACTTCAGTGATATGAAAGCGCTGCTAGCGCTGTCCTTACATGGAGCGGTTTTCATTTGAACTGAGGTTGCTAACCCCACCCTTCATTTTTATCATCAAGTACATGTATTTATGAGGAAACACCTGGGGGTCAAAGGGAATTCTTGTAATACATTTTAAAGATACTTTTGTCAGATGAGCCAGAGCTCTTATGCTTTATGCACAGTGAAACACACAAGGCTGAAACTGGCTGTCTTAGAGACACAACCAAACCCACCCTCTCAGCGAAATATTTTCTCCTTGCTTTCTATGTGCTGGGCAATAAATGCAGTCTAGCAATGATACATCAGCACATCCATCTTTCATGTCCACCAGCTGCCTTTGCTGTGCAAAACATAGAAATTCAGCAGAATAAATACAGCTATTATTACTTTAGCATTATTATTTTCACCACAACCATCATCATTGCTACCATCCTGGTTGGTGTTAATGTAAGAAATCAATTTAAGGTCTCAGAGGGACATTTTGTTCTCTATCTGTTGGGGTTCTTGGGGGCTGATGCTGGGCTGGATGACCCTGCTTTGTGTGTTAAGGCGCTCCGCTCAGCAGTCAGATGGGCCGTGGTTCTGCTCAGCAGTCACTCTCTGGATGATCAGGGGCCCCACACATAGCCCCTGCAATGGGCTCCCAGTGTCACAGGTCAGGTTCGGGGGTTGAAAGGTGAAAGGGAAAGCGCAAAGAGGTGTCATCATACATGGCTGAGGGACTGGATGGCGCTGGATTCAGCAGCAGCCCGTGCCAGACTGTGCCACATGGTGGCCGGGTTGTGGGAGGCTGGGTGCAGAGAGTCCTTTTCAGCCAGAGAGAGCATCATGGCATACGCCTGAGGGAGAGAGAGATGGATTACATTTAACTACCGTGCTGAAATGCAAACATGTATGAACGCTGTGTCGGTGAAACAGGCGAGCATGCGTGTGGACTGTCAATGTTTCTTTTACCTGAGACTTAGATTTCCTAAAGAGCGGCTGTTTGACTGCCTCAGTCAGGGAGGGGGAGCCAAACGATTCATCGTCCTCATCTCCGTCTCCGTCACTCAGCTCACTCTCCTCCAGCTTGCGCATTTCCGAAAAGTGACGAATATGATCCAAGGCTGAGTAGCCACTCTGCTCCTCCTCATCCTTATAACTGGAGGTCAAGCAGTATTTAAATTAAAATAAGGCAAATTTAAGATACCTTTGACAGCACATCATCATTTACGCAATGCAAAATGGTGTTGAAGTTGAATGTACCTCCTAGGAGAGGTTTTGCAGTTGAGGTTTAAGTCGTTTGGCCCACTGAAGTCCATTTCGTCTTGAATGATGTGATCGCTGAGGCTGCTAGGGAGCACCTCGCCGTCGGGTTTCCCGGGGGTGTTGCTAGACTCTTCCCCTTCTTCGACATCAGCACCGAGCTCCTCCGCCTCCTCATCGTCCAGGTCACGTGCCCCGTGGCTGGCCACCAGCGGCTTCTCTTCTTCAAATGGACCGCCATTTAACCTGCAGGCCAGGAACATCAGTTAGATCAATGCAGCTTGATAAGTTAGCAGTTAAGGAAGACAACTACCTTATTAGCTGTACATTTTATTAATACACTCCTTTTAAAGAGAGAGCGTAATCAAGAAGATGAGAAACACTTCTTCAGGTGCTTGTGAAGTTCTTAACATAAGAAATAAACACTGAAGTGAAACTATATGTATTTTTTTGTACTTGTACATCATGCTGGCTTTGTCTTTTGCTTTCCTACAACTTCGTGTGAGAATCCTTTTCTCTCTATATACAAAAATAATGGAGCATATGGAATAAAGAGCAGGGGGCGGTGGATCTGAGGCAGGACATGGCAGCTGGGATCGAGAGAGCCGGAATCCCGTTTGTCATCGAGGCTCGGGGGCCCCTTTGGGCACAGCAGTACTGGGTTGATCGTTGCAGCACTTAACTGGAGTGCTCTGCCTCTCTCCTTGTTTATTTTCTCTACTATCTCGTATTCATCTAATAGGCAAAATATTTAGCTGACAGCCCCATTTGGTGGGAGAGTTATGAGAGTGTTGCCAACCGGCGGCCCATTCCTCTATCCCTGTGGAGGGAAAGAGGGCTAGCTATCCAAACTGCCTGAGTCCTAATCTGTCCCTCTGTCTCAGCGCCACAGGAAACCACTATTTGGTAAATCATCTGGAACCACATTAAGACTGATTCACTAATTACACTCTGGGACGTCTTTCGTCAGCTCCCAAAAATGCCATTTCTCGCACAAAGGATTCAGAGATGAGGACTGAGAGTTGGATGTGGGGAAGTAGATAGGAAACAAAACACATCAAGCACATCAGCAGATAATACCTGTGTGCTGGATTTGATAGGGGAGGCGTTTGCTCAGTGATCGTAGAGGAAGGGGAGAGAGGGAATTATTGCTTTATATTTGAGCACATACAGGATCCACATCATCTTCTCTCTTTTATCAGCAGCTGAAAATACTGTGCTTTTGACCGAACTCCCGCTGGGATGGAGAGTTGGAGGCTGACAGGGTGATGTTTGTGCCGTGAGGAGCTCAGAGGGCTCAGAAAAGGGACTAGCTCCAAAAAAGAGAGCGAGAGCTCTGTGATTAAGAAAACAGATTCGCTAATTACGCTTTCAAACGTGGTAATTTGCTGGGGATAAAGTATCTATCAGAAGTAGTCAGGAGCACAGCACTTTGAAAGGAAACACGGGCCGACCCTTTGACCCCACCCCCTCTACCCTCTTCCTGTAGGCAGACATGTTGGTTCCAGATGTGCTGGGCTAACTGCTGCACCCCCCACTCCCCCACCCACTCCTGCTTCTCTCTCCGTCCCTCTGACGGTCTACCGCCGGGTCCTGCTCTCACAGGCCTTCGGCACTATCATATGCAAGTCTGCGAGATCCCTATCTGGACCCACAATCTGCCCTGTGATCACACCAACGTGAGGCACGTGAAAACAAACTCTGAGACCTGAGCAGACCTCTCAACTGCTATCCGACCTGATCACAGCTCCAAGAATTTATTTGCATAATGCTCAGACAAAGTTGCATGCACACAGATATCTGTTCGTATGTGTGGCCAACTGATATAAGGAGCGGCACGTTTCCAAAACCTGCCCATATCTTAAATGTCATCGCATGATTGCTCTCTATTCCAGACCTCTGAGCAGGATGTGATAATTAACGAGGGCTGGCTGGGTGGTATGAAAATACACGTCTAAAATGGGCTGATAGAAGCTGACCCATTATTCGTACCTATTCCAGCCCTTGGCGTCCTTTTTAAGTCCAACAATCTGAATGTAGTCGCAATTAAAGCAAGAGTTTAATATGCAGTATGTAGGTTAGGCTCGCAGGTATAGCCTCAGGTAAATCACGTTAATGTTATCATGTATTTGGATAGTTTTTTTGAGATTTGGATTTGAGCTGAGTGCTCGCTACTATTTGTCTATAAACATCTTGTTCTATAGATGTAGATCTGATCAGAATCAAACGACAGGACCCCAGAAATGAACACATAAAACTTCACTTACCCTTCCTCAGAGGGGTCCGGTGATGTCTGGTTCTGGCCTGTGTTGCTGATGAAATTTCTTATTTCATTGAAATAAGAGTCTTCTTTGTCATCCAATATGGCGCTGCCACTGTCCAGTTCAGACTGTGGGGACGACATTGCAGTGCCTGCAGAAAGAAAACATATTCCAGTTTTGTCTCCAAAGATATTTCAATATAAGCAATATTGCAAATATGTACCATGTTGCACAACAATGTCCCAAAACAGTTCTAAATGATGGCTGTGTTCATTTCAGCGATGTGTTTTTAACACACAGTTTGTTCCCATAAGCAGCTGATTCCAATACTTCAGTGAAATTACAGTGAGTAAAATATTCAAATCCAATTCCTTTCCTAATGATGTAGTCTTGGACGCATTACACCATAGGGAAACATTTCAATGGAATTGTCTGTAATATATTTGGTATCTTTTTATTTAAAATAAAATTGTGTGAGTTTTTCTTCAATGCTTGACCAAACAAAATGCATTTCTAATAATGGACTTGAGCAAAAAAGATTTTATTATTTTAACTATGAGGAAACAGTCATTGCTACTGCAAAGGGAAATATTGGCAGATACTTGATTTCATATTTGATAGAGTGAACATCGTGTCTGATGAAATGAAAAACTCCTCTGAGGACTGTTGCTTTTAGCTGCTGGCTCTCAACTGCTGATTCAGAGTCAGAGTGATGCAAACTATACGGCCCATCAGCTGCGCTGCTGATGAAAGCAGCTGATTCAAAAAATATTTTGTGCTGCTGCAGTGGTAGATGACAGATTTATATCGTTTTTCAGCTTCTAAAATTGTTTCCAATCATGAGTAAATTATGTTTTATGTTATTCAGCTGAAGGATTTTTGAATACAATGTATTGCTATGGCACAAATAAGCAAAGTAGCTCTCATTTTCTCTTCTAAAATACAACTGAAGGCTCATGTACACCTGCAGTTTCTTGTAGACAGGTGTGTAGAAGGAAATGTATAGGCAAGAGGAGAGAGAACTTCTACACACTGCACTTTAACTTGCAATAAACTTTATAAGAGATTCATGTTGGCTCTTAGACCTTCATCAGGTAAAACTGAAGGACAACGATCAGGGAATCAGCTCGCAAACTGTATGCATTTAGCCAATTAGAAGGCACCTCCCACCATTCCACAATCTATAATGTAAAGCAACTACATCAATGTATATACAAATAATGAATTAATAAAAAAATTCTAAATGTAAATCAGTTTATCCAAAACCATCTTTTCCAAAGTGACAGTAATAATATTAGGCTAATATTAAGCTCATCCCTATCTTTATGTATTTCAATTGTGAGATTCTATGTAATTTTCTATATTCATACTTTTTAGCTTTTTTCCTATTTATTTCCTATTATATGATTGAATGTGGCTACTTTAATTTTGTATTATCGAATTTACTGCCTATTTAGAGGCATATCCATGGGGTAGCCTAAACAGTAAAAGTATGATAGTGTCACCCTGAGATCTACTGTTAGCCTAATATTATTATTGTCACTTATGTAGAGACGATTTATTTCATGTAGTTGCTGTCCATTATAGATTGTGGAATGCCCTTTTTTGATGGTGGGAGGTGCCGTCCAAGTAGCCAACTGCATACAGACTGCAAGCTGATTACCTGACAACTCGTGGTCCCTGATTGGATACACCTGAGGTGGTGTGGTCTATATCTGTCTGGAGTGTTCTTTGTTCTTTAGTTTTACCTGATGAAGGTCTAAAGACCAAAAAGTTGCATCTCTTATGAAGTTTATTGCAAGCAAAAAAAATGGTGTGTGAGATGTCTCTTCTCTTGCCTCTGACAAATGTGTATGTGTATGTAAATGGGAAAACAGGCTTGAACTGTTGTACTGCATGTTCAAGACTTCTCACCTGACAGGTTGCCATTCTCATGCTTCTTGAGGTGACGGTCCAGGTTGGTCTGCTGACCGAAGCAACGATCACACAAGTGGCACTTGAAGGGCTTTTCCTTGTTGTGAATGTTGCGGATGTGACGTTGCAGGTTGGAGGAGATGCTGAAGGAGCGGTCGCAGTATTTACACCTGTGGGAAAAGTGGAGGCCTTTCACTTAAACAATAACAAAATGACAAAAACGGCAACAAATGCAAATGCTGCTAGTCATAATAACAACTGTACTTCATAATGAATCAGAAAGCTGTGGTTTGTTCTCTGGGATACATAATGTAGGACACACATACACACTCGCATACAGTCCCAGCAGTCCCACAGTCCCAGACATGATGGAGGAGCTTGTTTAAGGTGAAACAGCTCAGCCTCTTATCTCCAGCCAGCGCAATAAAATTGCATTCTTCTCTCACAAAATAAGCACGCAACAGATTTGGTTCTAGCCCTCCAAAATTAGAGCCACTTGCCAAGTTTCTTCATGCAAAATTATACGAGAAGATTACATCTTTTCTTCTGGTGGAATTAGCTCGCTCGATTGGCTGTCCCTCAGGAAACCCCCCGGTTATCTCCACAAAAAATTACAATAAACAGCGGTGATCTTTAATAGCATGCCAGCGTGTGGAGTGCAGGCTATCAGGCTGGGGCAGTAGAGGACTGCGTCTGTCTTTCTCTCTCCCCTGTGGTCAGCAGGCCTCCTCCAAGCTTTGGGCCAACATTCCACTACCTTAGTAACTACAAAGCAGAGCAGTGCTAGCCAGGGCTTACTCATTATTAAATGTAGTAAATGTGCAAGATTCATTTTCGCATGTGTACCGAACTGCTGCTGCATTGTTACTTCTACCTCAGCAGCACCTGGAAAACTGGAAAACTCTGCACTGTTGACGTGGGATGACTTTTAAACCAAAGTTTCCCATGAAACAATGTGCTAAGAAACCTTGTGCATCGTTTTGCCTTATTTGCCAAGTTTATGATAAAAAGAAGAAGTTAATCTTGTGATAACCTTTAGGCACTCTGGTACGGCAAGTAGCCAGTAGGCTTGCAGATCACTTGGCAGCTTTAGCCTCATACGCTCAAGAGAAATGACCACAGCTGCTGGGCCTGGACATCTGCCTGCGCTCCTCATAACCCCAATTTTTCACCAAACTTCCTCCCTTCCTCTCCGCTCTGCTCTTTTACCAGCCCAGCTTCAAACCTACCCCCCCTTCTTCCTGTCACCCTGGCGACGGACACCATTTTTCATCAGGCAAATTATTTAGCGGTAGGATAATTATTCCAGGCTTTTACGGCAAAAGAAAACACACATAAACTCTGTTCTAACCGTAGACAAGAATTCCCTGGGAAAACATCCATATGCTGTTAACAAATGAGCAGCATCTCTCCGCCTGTGTCTGCTCAAGGATACGCTGTGTGTGCATGTGTTTGCTGCTTTCACTCATATAAGTGGGGGAAAAAAAGAAGTTCTTCACTGGGGAGTTAATGCACTATTGTGCAAATCCGATTTTTGATTAGACCATAATTTACCAACAGAGTTTGTGAGTTCTTGGAAGTGAGGAGGACAGATGGAGGGATGTTGGCAGAAGACGAGAGAGGAGGATGATATTCAGCCGACATGTTGCTGTTGGAGCAAAGCTAAACAACCCACAAACCTCTTCAACATACAGCTCCTAGAGAGTGCATGTGTGCAGTTGTGGCTCTTAAGAAATAATCTTACCGATATGGTTGCTCTCCTGTATGAGTCCTGAGGTGGCGGGTCAGGTTGGCAGAGCGCGGGAATATTTTCCCACAATATCTTTAAAGGAATAAAAAAACAAAACATTTTTAAGTTATCTGCCCTTCTTTAGTAATCTAAAAATCTGTATTATTCTTATATTAAAAAAAAACACAGGAACACTTGCTTTAACACATCCACAGAAAAAGCAAAAATGCCCACCACTCTTAGGAAAGAAAAAAGACTCCAGTGCCAATATCAAATATCGAAATGATTAAAAATGATAATAATACATGCCAAACAAGTTGCCGTAGTTACCTGCATGTGTAGCGCTCCTTGCCCTTGCGCAGTAGCGTCTCTGGAAGTGCAGAGGGCGGGGCTCGGAAGTCAAACATGGAGGGGACGGAGCGCAGCAGGTCACCAGACTCTGGCTTCAAGGAGCCAAACGTCTCCAGCTTCTCTGCCATGTTCTCGATGGCCGACATCTGAAGAGACAGAGGAGAGGGAGGACAGAGTGAGGGGATAGACTTGGGCTTAAGAACATTTAGCATTGCCAACAACTCCGACATGCAAAACAAAGAGACTGATGTTTGAATACATATTTATCATTCGTGAAAGCTGCATCATTTGTCACTTGGGTCACCGAAAAACAAAGGGAACAAGGGTTATTATCTTAATTAGCTGTGAGATTTTGCTAAAAATGAAAATATGATTTTAAGACACTAACAGAATCTATTAATATCTAAACTGCCTGGTTACTGTAAATAGCCACGCAATTATGCTGCAGGGCGTGGTTAAATACTTTCAGATTGCAGCATGCAATAACATTTTTAAATCTAAATGCAATGAATAATATACCGGTCAAGGCATATGTCCTAAACACTGAAAGAATTACAGCGACTCTACATTTCTACATTTACTGTGGACGTCTTTACATTAAGCACAAATGCCAAATATTTATAGACTTGAT
Source organism: Nannoperca australis (assembly GCA_036023655.1). Classification (NCBI taxonomy): domain Eukaryota; kingdom Metazoa; phylum Chordata; class Actinopteri; order Centrarchiformes; family Percichthyidae; genus Nannoperca; species Nannoperca australis. The sequence continues at coordinate 13,472 of JAVQJD010090721.1, forward strand.
TACAATATACTGTTAAATGCTTCTTACTGAATATATAATTGAATTTGTTCATATCTTGTTTGACTGACGAGCGTTGTTTGTAGGCATCATACCAGGTGAAATAAAGTGACAGAGGTATTGGTTGAATTCTTATTATGACGTTCATCAATGATTCATGAATCACAAGGTCAAATCCCTGGTATATGTGCACGCCAAGTACATTTGATATTGATTCATAACTTTGCAGTTAAACAAAACAGTATGCTCCCATCCACGGTCAGTGGAGAGCAGGTGTGAAAGTTTGAACATTAAATTCAGCCGACTCTCAACTCACTACAAATACATGTATATACATTGATATGTACAGTAGATACATAAACACACACACACACACACACACACACAGACATACACACACACACACACACACACACACACACACACACACACACACACACACACACACACACACACACAAACACTCACATAGGATTTAGGACTGCAGCCAATCTACTAATGAAGCTGAACATTTAGTTTCATCAGATACTCTCTGAGGAGATATGTGTACTTGTCAGTTGGTCTTGGTTGTGTGTGTGTGTGTGTGTGTGAATGAGAAACTATGTGCAGCATGGTGGCCGTAGTTGATTAATTGCCATCAATGTGTGTGTGAAAGAGAAAAAATATGTACGTGTGTGAGAGAGAAGAATGTATTTGTAATGCATTTGTGCGTGTGTGTGTGTGTGTGCTGAGAGGCATGTGCGTAGTATGTGAGCGTGATTAGTGTGTATCTGTGTGTTGTCAGATACATGTCCGTGAGTGTGTGTGTGTGTGTGTGTGTGTGTGTGGCAGAGGAGTGATTCATGTCCACTGCTGGGCTGTAAACTATTCTGTGCACAATGCGGGCAGACAGCACATTCGTCAATATGAAAGATGTTGACATTACTGATCAAGGGCCAGACATGGGTAATAATGATATCGCTGTGCTGAGAGGGGCAGGGTGGGGGAGGAGCGGGGGCTGGAGGGGGAGTGAAGGGAGAACTAGAGGGAGGAAGAGAGGGAGGGGCGGGGGTGAGGGGCTCCCAGTAGGCCGCGGGGCCTGTCAGCCCATCTCACACACACACACAGGAGGTTTTTTTCTTTTTTAGTTTTTAAAGGGGCCACACAAATTTGCATTATTTTGCGTGTATTGGATTTTCAGCCTGTTTCTTATTCTTATTTCAATAAGGCAACAAATCAATGGTGATTCGGGTCCTCCACCGGAGCCCTGCTCCGACTCTGACATTTCATCTCCTGCTTTCACCCCCTGTCACTCTCAGGCTTCACGCCAAGATGGAGCAGACATAGGGGAAAGAAACAGAGGAAGAGAATCGGAGTAGAAGCTTGATGAAGGACTGGACGTTACGGGAAAAAAGTGGGAAGGAAGAGAGAAAGAAGGAAAGAAAAAAGAAAGACAAAGAAAAAAGAAAGGAAAAAAAAGCAAGTAAGCAAAATAGAAAGAAAGAAAGACCAAATAGAGCCCGGAGAGAGAAGGGCTGATGGATGGCGGTGGAGCCTGGTGTTGGGAGCTGCTGATTAGGAGTGACGGCCGAGTGTAAAGTTCCTGCCGCAGCCGTCGACGTTCTCACTGAGGGAGGATGTGGAGTGTCAGGTCCGTTTGATTATGAATATGCCAATGCTGCATGCCATGAATCAAAGGCGAGGGAGAGACAGAGAGGGAGAAAACAGAGCGAGAGAAAGAAGGAGGGCAATGGATTGGAAGATAGGCGAGGACTTGTGGGGAAGAGGGAGGAGAAATGCTTTCATATTTCTTTTGAATGTGCACTGTGTATTTCATTGGGCTCTTTTAGTGGATGTGGATGTTTGTCTGCCTTGCTCAACGACAACCCATCACTCTTGGGAACATTAGGGCCCCTAAAGCTGTCGGCAGTATCGAGCCTGACCGATAAGAGACTTTTTAGAGCTGAAATTATTCCATCCTGGCTCCTTCTATTGGGGCATTCTAACCACCATCTCTACACGCTCATGATGCTGCACTATATTAAGAGTTTGATCCTGTTACAAAAAACCCATTTGTCTAGCTGTATGAAGCTAAATAAAATAAATCATTGCCTTCTAGGCACTTGTCATTGTCAGTGCTTTGGCAAAAGACACAATATGTATTTTCTAAACTAGCATCCTGTGTAAGTTAATTTATAAACTTTGTACGTAATTCAAAATGAATATTAATTTAGTATTAATATTTCCCAGTTCAGATATTATTTTGAAAACATTGTTGTATGGTCCATGTTGGTGTAAGTAGGCAAAATTATCTTCTCACCAAGTCATATGCTTTATTTTGAGTCGAGCAGTAAATGATTCACATATACAATCCAGTGGATTAGATGATGATTAATGATTGATGACTGAAACTAGTCACCGTCCGTCTGCCACAGATTACGAAAACCTTCAGCCATTGAGCTGTTTTTATGGATGGTGAGCCAGGTTCATTAGGCCACTGTTTGACAATGCCGAGTGTGTAAAATGTTCGACTTAAAGGACAAGAGGATAAACGGCTCCACATTTTGCTCTAAAGCAATTTTTCAAAGGTTTTATAACCCCCCTATTCCTTTTGTATAAGAGACCCCCCCAACCCGTACACACACACACACACACACACACACACACACACATCTCCCAAAAGCCTCTTGTCCTTCCCTGCCCGGGGCAGTGTGTGTATGTCTGTGAACTTGCTTGTTGCTGTAGCGTCGCTCTGGGACCAGCAGTTGATTGGCTATCTTCAGATGTCAGTGATGCTGTGAGGGCCTTAATTAGCGAGATGCATTCTCAATTGTTGATCTTTATCGGGAACCAGATGTTTGGAGGGAGGAACTAACCCCCCCACTCCCCCCGCCAGTGTCCCAAAGAGACTGTTACCCTTGCACTGATGTAAAGCAGCCCCCCTAAACACCACCTTCCACTCAACCCCCCCCCATGCCCATTTGCAAGAGCCCTACTTCATTCTCCAAATAAGCAAACATATATTCAGAGCTGTTGTATGGACAGGGTGTAGCTCGGCTGGAAATCCCCGCTTAAACCAACGCTTTCATGTGAATATGAGAGGGGACATGTCTAAATGTAAAGATGTAAACAAATCAAAAAGCAAGGCTCAACTACTTAAGGTGAATCAGTACAAAATAACATAAAATAATGTAAAACATAAACATTTCGAACAGATGTAATTTCTTTGTATTAACATATGAGAAAGTGGTTCTATGGCCAGAAACGGACAAAAGTCCTGTCAGTGCGTGACGGTGATGGGCTAAAGCCATGCGAATGCTGGGTGATGTCAGTTGTAAACTGTTATGCAGCCCATGCATTAATCAGGGGATGGGGTCTGTTTGATAGAGGTACAGGTAGAGGAACTTACCCAAGTTCTCTGATCTGGCAAACGAAACTGATGGGCGGAACAGAGGGAAAAGAGAAAGCAGTCAGAACCAGGAAGTGACGCATAAATCAACAGCTTTTGACTGGACACATATGGGTACAGAGGGAATGATGGGTCTCGGTGCGATCGACTTTGAATGAGCTGCCTATCTGCAGAGTAATGGCACTGGAATTATAGAAGGCTCTAATAGTTTCCAACACTTCCTGGTGTTCAATAAGCTCATTATAGCAGTATGTAATCTGAGCCTGTATTGCTTAGCAGTAAAATGTCCTGCCAGGAAATAAAAAGCTGAATCACTAAAGGTTGAAAAGAAGTTCCAGTCCCCTCAGCTTTGCAACCTCTTTTTTAATATATGGCTCAAGAGTGAGTCAGGTGACTGAAAACAAACCCCCTCAAAAGTCTACAGAAGGGCCTCTTGCCTGGTCTGGTTTAGACCTACGCGGGTCTGGTGTTTCTGGGAATGATTTGTGTGGCCAGACATCATAAAGTCATAAAGATGGCCTAAGCACTCTGTTAGTGTTTCTACTGATAGGACACCTCATTAAGGCGTGTGGGACGGCCATGTGGCTGCTGCAGGCTGGGCCCATGCAGCAGTCTGGACAGGGGACATAAATCAGACAAATGAAACAGCCTGTAAAAACCAGACCTGAAACGGCCAGAAAAGAGGGAAAAAAATCATATGCCTGAGAAAGTGATGTTTTCACTTTCCGAAAGGACCGTTCTCACCCGTGGGGGAAGATTGAACAAATGAACGTCAACGCAACATGTCATAGACACACACATACACACACTCACATGCACACTCACACTCACACTCACACACACACACACACACACACACACACGTGGTCTCACATTGAAAATACTGAACCCAGGGGCAGAAATATCGCTTTAAGAGCATATCATTTTTTTATATTGTAATCAAAGATATGTTATGGGAAGACGTGTAAGAGTGTGCCCTTTCTTTCTGCCACATCTGTTTCAGATAGCTAACAATGGGCTTAACAGGCAGTAGCTTGGATAAGGCTGGAGCCACATACTAAGCCTCATTAATCCAATTTGGTCAGCCCATTCAAATTAGGACTGTTACTGTCTATTTAATCAATTTAGGGTAAATATAGGCGTCTAAGATCAACCAATAAACCAAATAAACAGAATAACAGTGGATGAGTAAAACATGTACAGTTGCACTGCTGAGAATGTGCGAGTTACTCCATTGTGCAAACAAGGCGATTGCCACCTAATTATATTCCTTCTAAATGCACCAAGTCGCCGCTGATGCCACAGTCAGAACCTACCTGTGGATGGAAGAGGAAGCCCGGAGCTGGCCGCATGTACTTGTCTTTCAGAGTCTCAAACGGATCGCTCATTCTCCTCTTCTCAACCCTGCTAATAGTAGATTTCTGTCAGTTCTTAACGCATGTACAGCAGCAGATGTTGGTACACTTTTATATTCAGTATTATAAACAAATTACAATTAGCAATTACATACAGTAAATTACACCGCATTTACCGCAGTATGAAACGTTTTCAGGCTCTTGCATAAAATATTGTGTAACAGCAGTTTAAGTATGTTGTACTGTTCCCACATAATGCAAAATTGTAGTACTGACTTGACTTATGCTTTAGTACACTACTGGGAATAACAATACCTGTAGATGGGGTCCATGAAAAAAGGGGTGGGCCTGGCATGCTGTAAGGAGGTGTCAGCTTTTGGGATCTCCACGACTGCCTTCTCCTCCTCATACCCCAGGTTATTTTTTGTCTCCTCCTCTCTTGGATTGCGTCCACGGCCCCTTTTCCCCAGGCTCAGGTCTAGCGGCTGATCCTGACCAATGGAGTGTGAGGTCTCTGGTTTGGAGGGGGCCAATGTGGCAGACTTCTGCTTTGTAGTGAGGTCAAATGGTGACTCAGATGAAGATTTGCCCTGGGCCTTTTTGCAGTCATCTGCTGGAGACTGTGGTTCACCCTTCAGACCTTGAGGTCTGAGATCCCTGTCTGGAAAAGGGTAAACTGGAGGAGAGAAAGCTGGAAAGAAAGGCAGTGGGAACATGGAGGGGTAGGGCAGAGACCCGACCTTCTTGTCCTGCAGCCCAGCCAGCCCTGTGGAGCCAAAGTACTTCTCAGCAATGGAGGCAATGGCCTTAATAGAGTCATTTACAGCCCCTGTTACGGCTGTGTGCTCGTCCAGCGAGGATGGGATGAGGGAAGGGCCCGGAAAGTCTTTAGCAGCACTGCTGCCTGTCAGGCTGGGGCTTTGGGGGCCTCCTTCACTGGCCTTCCTCTTGGGGCCTTTGCCATTTTCTCGAGCAGCCCCCCTTTCCCTCTCACTGTCCATGTCGCTCTCCAGTTCGGACCCCGATGTGCTCTCCAGATCACTTCCACTGGGTGTGCTGACATCGTCCAGGTCGCTGCTCTCGGACTGGTCACTCTGCTTGTTCTGCTGCTTTGTGGACGATGAGGAGCTCTGGGCATGGAGCTCTGAACCTGGCATCTGGTTGCCAAGTGCACCAGCATCTTTACGAAGAGCCTTGAGGAGCTCTCGGGACTCCTGAAGTCCAGGGCTGGGGGGCAGCAATGGACTCTTACTCAGCTCTGCACCAGGCCCAATAACAGGTGCATGGGCTGGTTGTCTGACAGGAGAGGTGGCAGGAATGAGCGGTGGCCGGTGGTAGAGTCCAGAGGGGAAGAGGCCAGGGAAGCTGAAGGGAAACGCTGGGGCAGCAGGGAAGGTAAGCCCGCCATGGTGGCGACTGGCCCCAAAGTAATCAGCCAGCCCAGCACTGCTGTGGCCCATCGCCAGAGCTGATTTGTCCAAACCAGGGGCGCCAGGGAGAGGCATTCCCTGGGCAAACAATCCCCCTGCTGTGAAATGGTTTTTCCCTTCACAGAAGCGCCGGTGCTTGTTGAGGGAGGATGTGGTGCTGAACATCTGCCCACAGTCCTTGCACTTGATCTGCGTGCGGCAGTCAGCGTGCATGCGTTTGTGGCGGCACAGGTTAGAGAACTGGGTGTAGGACTTGTGGCATACCTCACCTGCAGAGATACGGAGACAGATACAGCACGTATCAGCACTCAACACACACCGACCCACACACACACACGCATACAAAATAACATCACACAATATGACATCTGTTGTTAACATGCTTCAGGCTGGCTGAGGCTAAGGCAGAGGAAATACAGTATGAATGATATGCTCGTGTTGCCATCAATACCCTGACAACAGTTTTCCAGAAAAATAAGGAGGAGAGGTGTGTCCAGATCCTGGCATTGTAAGATAATCTGTTTGGTTGATGGTGTGAGTCAGTTGCTGCCACTCATCACCTGCACATCAAACCAAATTCCCAGGAATCTCCAGGCCCATTGTCCTCTCAGGGACGCTCCCAGGGAGTCCATAAACAATCACACACACACACGGACATGCAGGCACATTCACAAAATATTCACATAACTCAGAAACTGAATAACACATACACACAGACACACAGGCATGTACACATACATATACACACACACACACATTCTCAGCAGCATGCAGTACAATGGCTCTATTTTAAGTTTGTGAAGGAAGCGGAGTTGAATGAATCCTATCCTGCAGTCCGGTTCCCAGGGACAGGTCTCACGTCCTCTACTGCCCCTCTTCCCTCTTCCCCCTCCGGACCTCTCCCGTCACCCCCTCAGCCCCCTCACCTTGTCCCCATAGCTTGGTCCCTGTCGTCCTGCACTAAGTGACCTTCCCACAGTCAACCCCTGTGTGCCTGCCTGTTGCTTTGTCTGACCCTGGGAGACTTACAGTGGCAACACCCGGCCCTGAGACAAAACCTCACCGTCCGACATTATCTATCACCATTATTAGTCTGTCAACATTATCTACTGCCAACGGATGATTTGTTTGACTTTACAAAGAGGAATGGTAGCCAAGTACTTATTGTTTTCACATGCTCCTTTCTCTTGTTATTCTAATAAAAGTCAAGAATGCAGTTTATGAAACGGGGAATATGTTCCTCTCCATTGTCCACACTTATAGGATATTTTGCAGATCAGCTACACTACAGCTGACGTTTCAATAAGACTTTGATCATAAGATGATAATATCAGAAAGCAGTTAGAAGCAGCTCTGGATGATTGATTTTGTTCGCATTGTTATTAGATCTCCAAAACGAGGATAAGGAAGTGGTTAGGCTCACTCTGTGATTACACTTTTGCATACTTTGGATGACTTCCAGCCACAAGGTGCACAAGAGGCAATTTAAGGAGATGGAGAGGAAGAGCAGGAAAAGTATTGTGGAAACAGATTTAAATAAACACCCCAGAGGAACGCCAAATGGGAATGCTAGAGCAAAGAGTGAATGTAATTAATTATTTTTTTAAAGTCTGTTTTAATGATTAGACCCAGAAAACTAAATTCAAATGAAGTGTATTTGTGGTTTGGCTTTGGTGGACACAATCAGGGCAGAGAGGTAGTTGAAAACATTTTGAACACATCTGGGGGGGAAAGTGCCTGATTCCTTTGATTTTGCACATGATGTTTCCTCTCTGGGAATTGCGCGTGTGTCTTGCAACACAGATGAAGAAATGTGGAGACTGTGTCTGAATACCTTTCAGTTGATTAAAATTAATCTGTTTGAGCTTAAGTTGCAGACATTCACGGTGAGATAGGTAGTAATTTAAGTCATACCTTTTGTATAAAATAAAAAATTACATCGTTAACACAACTAATCATTAATTTCGAATAGTAAATAAGTGTTTTCTGTCAATCTGTCAAATCAGTGTGCATAAGAGATAGCTGCTTCCATCGCTCCCTGTTTATGTGTGTTGTGTGTGTGTGTGTGTGAGTTTTTACAAGTATAGCCACATGGCCTGAGCAAACTACAAGAAAAAGCCCTGCACCATAAATCATGTAGCTGTGACATTTACAGACTAACAACACACACGCATGACACACTGAGTGCGAGATCTGATTCACTACACTCGTGTTTTCGTCATCTCTTAATAAACTGAAACAAAAAATTATAAACACATTCCTGAGAGGAAAGCGGCGGCTAAGTAGAGGCTCGCTGAGTGTCGAAATTAATAACCCAGCAGGCCTGAGCCCTTCACCTTCATAGAGAAGCTCTGAGACACACACACACACACACACACACACACACACACACATCCTTTACATATTGCGTGCACTAACATACAAACAGAATCATGTGTGCATGCATTACAATACTGTCCAAAACATGTACATGCCTTTCAAGAGGACTCATAGAAACAAACACTCCGGACACACACATGATCTCTCCCAGGCAGCCATCATGTTTGAGGCTGCCTTGTCTTTTTCACACAGCCATTAGTTGTTTTTAAACCTGCATATTTTTAGCTGATTACAGCAAATGGACTCCTATTCGGAGGGAGCACAGGGAAGACGGCTGTACATGTGGTTGCTATTTGTGAGGAATGGTGCATGTGGCGTAGAGAGAGAGGGGAGTCAAGAGGTGCTGCAGTAGAGATGCAGCTTTCTGGCCTATGTATACATGTGTGTTAACGTGTGTTTGAATTAGTGTGTATTTGGTGTGTGGACAGGTTTCTGAGAGCTTGTATGTGTGTGCGTTGGTGTGCAGGGTCAGGGAAAGAGAGACGGGGCAAAGGGTGCAGGTCATAATGCTTTAGGGGAAGGAGATCAGATCTGTGGTGCGAGGTGGCGAAAATGTGAAAGGTCAAAATGTGTTTGAGTCTTGCAGAAGTTAACGTTTACTGAAGAGCAAGGATAAAAAAGTGTGTGTGTGTGTGTGTATGTGTGTGTGTGTGTGTGTGTGTGTGAATGAGTGAAAGCAACTGAGAAACAAAAAGCCTGTTAGCTGTAGCGTCAACAGTACCTGAAGTCACTGTGAGAGGCAACAGTAAGGTTAGACCAGGTGGGATTGAGTCAAATTACATGCTAGTTTAAATGCTGTTATCACCATATCAGCACTGTGTTAGAGTGCTGATGCAGACACAACAGCAGGACTCTTGTCCTGAAATGGTCCTGTCACTCTAAACACAGCGTCTAATAATCCCACGTGTGATTCCTGTAGAACATTACATGTCTGACCCCTGATAAAAATGTGTTTTTGCAATAATATCACAGTTTTTCTATGAAAGGCAAGTCACAAGCATATTATTATTATTATAATTATTATTATTATAACGTACTGAGGAGACTTACATAGGTAGGGTCTTAGTGACTTACACATGAAGGGCTTGACACTGCTGTGGATGTGCTTATGCTGCTTGAGGCCCGAAGACGTTGCGAATGTCTTGCCGCAGTCAGAGCAGGCGTGGGCCCGCGCCCCGACGTGCTGCGAGCGGATGTGCCTCTGCAGGTTACTGGGGTCTGTGAACACCTGCTGGGGGAAGCAACCGCACAGACACACGGGGGAGTTACTATCTACTTCCACACGTGGACACAGAAACACAAGAATGCTCATTAATTCATTAAATATAGCCTCCAAAAGTCATCACTTTACCTTTGAGCAGTTTTCACATTCATAGTGCTTGCCACTGTCATGCGACATCTGATGTCGGATCAGGTTTGATTTCCAGTTGAAGGCCTTGGGACACTGGTCGCACTTATATTCCCTCTCCTCAGAGTGAGACAGAGTGTGGGCCTCCAGACTGCAGGAACACAAAATGTAAAACAATTTGTTTTCACTTACTTTGTTGTGTCAGCTAAATAAATGTAATGTTGTGTATCATATGGATGTCTGACAGCTCCAGCTCTCCATGTGTATTGATGGAGATGAAAATCAGACAAACATCTCCCTAAATAACTAAATAACACGTAATTACGTGTTAGTTAGTGTGTGTGTCAGCTATTCACTTACCTCTGGACATCAGGGAAGACCTGGTCACACTCCTTACACTCCTGTAGACCATGGGACATGTGGAGGGGTCGCAAGTCTTGAGGTTCTTGGGTCTTCAGGTCACTGTCCCCTCCTAGATACATCAGGAAGGAAGCAAGAAGACTTTAAATCTGTCCTTAACTGAAAGTCTGTTTCAAATGTCATGAGCTTTGGATTCACCTGCAATTTGTATATCAGATGTATTTTAAAAATCACACAGCCTACAAGCACTGCAAGTTAACTTAGAAATGTAAATTATAAGGGAATGATGTGTTTGGGTGTAACAGCAAGTTGGAGAGTTGAGGTATGTTTTTGCGGTCTTAAGAACCATCTATTCCATTAAATAGATCATATGGGGGAAATATAAGGGTTTGCATTGCCGCAGGCCCTGGTCAATTACTGAGTGGTCGAGACCTCTCATTACTACAATGTGCAGTATCAAAGTCTGAAGTCTTGGACAAATAATGTAGAATGAATATATTCTTCACTACGCTAACTGTAGCAGTGGTCATTTTGGCTCAGTGGTCACATGCCATCCTCTCTTACTCTCAGCTTGCATTAAATAAAACATAATTTATGCCGGTTTGTAGACTCTTCTTTCCACAGTGAATTACTGTATGATCTCATTTTCACCGGCTCTCGTGGGAAACACTGACATTAGTGTCATACACATCCTTCTAGTCACTCCTCAGTACCAACTGTTTACAATAGCATGAAAATAGCCCACCTATTTAAAAATAAAAGTCAAACCTGGGTTAAGGAAGGAGGAGGGGGGCATCCCACACGGCTGCTTCTGGTGGTCCAGCAGCTGGTTGCGGGACTCAAAGTGCTGTTCACAGTCCTCACAGCGGTACTGCCTCTCCTCTGCATGGCGAGAGGGAGAAACATTAGCACATTATGCCTTTAAGTGAGCTATGTGTGTTGTTCAGGTTCAATGGACTAAAGAATGTGTGTTTGTTGGTGCAGACCATGAATATCAGGAGCCATGGTGTCACATGAATACTCTTCAGCCTTCATGAAAAGTAGCAGCTCCTCTCCGGGAAAAATCTCTCTGGTGACTTTGTAGAAGATCTGCAACACACATAAGGGGATTATGACATCAATTGTGATTTTATATCGCAGCTTAATTACAAAGGTCAAAACTGTATGGATCAACATATTTTGCAGTGCTCTATTTGCCATTTTTTATGTCCTGTAGACACTGTTCCAGCTGTTTATGTTTGACTGCATTTTTTTCTCTCTCTTTGTCCACTGCATTGCAATGTGGGCAAAGCTACCAAATTTTAAACCAGCAGAGGTCACTTGGAGTAGCACACACACACGCACACACATATAGACACAAACACACAAGCAAATCGGCTACACAAGGCGTACATGCTTGTCATATTTGTACCACCACCTTATACATGAAAACACACACACACACACACACACACACTCTTTAATTTATAATTGAGAGACATGGAATCTTCATGAAAACAAAATTAAAGCACAAACAACCACACTGCAGAATAAATATTCTGTCTCATAAATACTGTACACACACACAAACACACACACATACACACACACACACACACACACACACACACACAAGTGGCAAAAAAATGTGTGGGCAGAAAGCTTATTAATTATGGTGATGAACTGTAAAAACCCATTCTGTTAAATTTCAATGATAGATAAAACTTGAGTTGGTAAACGAACACCACTTCTAGCTGAGTACACAACCACCTAGATCTGCTTCTTTTTAAAGCTTCAAAATGTCTATATAACAATAGCTAATGCACAGATTCCATTGCATCCAAGTAATCTATAATAAACACAGATTATGAGAGCATGTTCCTCCTATACGTGCGTGTATGTGTGCGTGTGTGTGTGTGTGTATTTGGAAGGGGTCAGTCATTTTAAAGAATCAGCTGAGAGACCCTGGGACTGTGGTGCTTCCCATGGACACACAATAGCCTTTCTCAGAGAAACAATCAGACATGTCGTATTTTTGGCACACTTTGGAGGTTTAACATATTACCTTCCTCTGCCGTGTCGATGTGACAATGATGATAGGGGAATTTATTAGAAATACATTGGGGGAGGGGGGCGGGGGGGGGGTTCCTTCTGGGAAAGCACGGGTCACAGGTACACCGATCATGGACGGAATTCCTGGCGAGTACTTCTAGTAGACCAGAGCCACATCGGCTCCACAGAGAGTGATGATAAATATCTTGGTCTTAATAAAGATCATGATGTATTCTGTCGACTACGCTGTAATTTGTGTCATTGTTCTAACTTCTGGCAAATGATATCATACTAAATATGACAGTACAGAGGATTTTTAGGGCTCTGCTGTGGCTCAAGGAAGTTCCTACACTGAGAGTGGCTGGAGTAAAGGGAGCAGAAAGAAGCAAACAAGCAGGCAGAGCCTCTTGCATGTCAATAACTAAGAAGTGATTGGCGAACACTAACCGATTTAGCTTTGTGGTAGCATGAACGCATGAATTCAATTCAGAATTCAAAGAAAGTCTAAGCGGCTAAGAAAGCCAGTGGGAGGGTGACAGGCACTGCAAGTCTGACTCTCATTACAGGACTAAACCAGAGCCATTACAGTTATCCAGACCAGGAGAGACACATTACATATCAACCACTAAATTTAATTAAAAAAACTACCCTTGTTTTCATTTTTGTAGCATTTTAGTTTTAAATCTTTTCATTTACATGAATCTAACCGCTGATGTCCGTAGAGAACCAACTTTTTTGCAGATTTGATGTCTGGTTGAAGAGAAATTCAGCCCTGATCAGCAACAGCAGCGCTGCACGCTCATTGTTTCTAAGAAAGAATAAAGAGAATTAAACTGTGAGGGTCCTAACAGGAGCTTTGATCCGTGACATACCCCACTCTAACCTCTGTCCACACCATAAACACAAACGTGGGTGAACATGGGTGGAAATACATAGAGCATACATGCACGCATAGACAAACACTCTTTCCTGTGTCCGTCACCTCTGTAAGGCCACAAAAATATTGTGATTTAGAAACAATCAAACAGCAGTTCAAACAGACATGTGAGTCTGCAGGGATTCCGCTCTGAGAGACTGATACCAAGATAGAAGAGGGAGGCTCTTTGGAAAACTTCCAGGATGCGCACTGAGGCCTATGAACATATACATTTATGGACACACTCAAAACCACTCTTTCAAACCATAAATACGAGAGTACAAGTTTATGGTAAAGTGCAACTAAAAGTCTATAATTGTATTATAAAAGGAAATAGCAGGAGATAATTAAGAAACACAGGTGTGTCTTTTAAACTGGCAGCAAACATCGTCTTTGCTGAAGTGTCTGTGTGTCACACGGCTCTGAGCCTGACCTCTGACCCGCCTCTTTTAGGGATCAATAAGAATTTCTGTAGCTCTGTGCTCGCTGCACAAGAAGATGTGTTTTGGTGTGGTGCAAGTGCACACACACATGCAGGCACAGGGGAGGGTGAATACGAATATGAGGAAAAGGTAGGGACTCACTCCAGAACAGAAGACAAGCAGTGTTTGCCTCTAGGGGTCATCCTTAACATGTCGTGGAAACACTATCACCCATGCGCACACTGACTGCCAGCAGTCTAACAGTGGCTTAAAATAACAGGTTATTCTGTAGATAAGATAGCCAGGGTGTCTGAGTTCACACTGCCAGACGCCTTAGCATCAAGGCCATTTCAGACTCTTACTACAAACAAAAACAGGGAAAATATTCAAGCCATTTCGTCTTTGGTAACACACATAAGCTTGACCCCAGTTTTGCAGAGCAGAGTAAAGCCAGCAGTAGCCAGGAAAACTAGTCACCTCACTGACTGAATCTTACAGTCTAAAATACGCAAATTCTCTCTATAATATATGTTCATTTATTGAGTCACTACTTATCTTTCTCTCTCTCTCTCACTCTCTCTGTCAAAGGTTACAACCACGAGAGGATCAGGGGCGATAATCGGGCTACTTTGTTACCTTGACACCATTAGTCATTAGCAGAGCAAACACAGTCGCATTTTCCCCCCGGTCACACCCTGTTGGCCGACTCCTCGCTCACACCGAGCTCATTCGACAGGTATGCCATTCACTGACGCTGTCCTGCCACAATGAACTCTCAGTCTGGGTGTTACTTTTAGTGCAAAAAAAAAAAAAATACTTCAAATCTCAACCTACTTGAACATTTAAAATCTATGCAAAAAAAAGATGCCTGAGATCCACAACCAAGGTTTACTCTTTAATGATTAAAACATTGTTAAAACCAACAGATATAACAATACCTCCCAATATTCATTATATCTAGCCAAAGAAATCAAAGTATCATGACATTTAAAAAGAATGCCCACTACATGGTTTACGTGTGCTGCAACATGTCCACATGTGCTGCGGCCTCCCTGCAGCTATCAGGGTCATGCAACATGTACAGTGAGTTTGGCAGTCGCCATCACTTGGCTTCTAAACAAAACCACTTCATGACTTAGATAGCAATAAAGAGCATGAGCACACAATGTGCAGCTGGTTCCAGCAAATTGGATGAACAAGTAAGGAAGCCAACGTGGCTGTATTCATTTTAGGCCGAGCCAGCTGTGGGAAAGTGACTTTATGAAGAAGCTCTGGATCTCCAAAAAATGACTTTTTAGGTGTTTTGGCCTCCTAAAGTCTGATCTCTTTGTTTATAATGAATCCTTGTGCGCTGAATGAGCTTCAAGCTGTTATCTCAGTGAGTTACAATCACTTCATGATTTCACCTCCAGTGTATTTACATAGTGAATGACTGTCAGTGTTTTGCTAATATGCCCCACAGCCACTTCATCCCACTCAATACTGAGCGAGAATCAATAGAGCGAATGAGATTAACACTCATATCCCTCTGCACTGTCTTATGAAAGGCTCTTCAGGGCCTCGTTGGATGATGCTAATTACGCTTTTAATCCATTTTCCTTTCAATCGAGTAAGTAGAGTGGGCAGCACGGTGGAGGGGTTTTCAAGCACTAATTGCCCTAATTATCTTAACGACACAACACGCCGATCATGGCAGGATCCACGCGAGTAGTGACCAGGCTGAGTCACTCAGTGCATCAGCAAATAAATGAGGAAAAGAGGAAAGCTTGAGCATTGTGTGTCAGGTCAAGGTTAATAGATTTAACAATTAAAAATTAGCTTAGCTAAGAGTCCTTACCATGTATTATTTTCTCTGAATGCCTTTTGTTGAATTTTGTATACGTTTTTAATTGAAAACAAAATAAAAAATTGAACATATTTTTTTGATGTCTTCAGAGAGCTGCTTTTGTTTGTAAAGGACTGAATTCAAACCTACGAGTCATAGCAGGTTGAATTAATTACAGTGCGAGTACAATTTCAGTGTGACTCACAAACTGCGACACCTGCCACCTCCTTCCTCTCCACTCTTTCCTGTTGCTTTCTACTCTGCAGTGTCGAATATATAAAGCAATAAAACTGAAGGGCCATAAAACTAAAAGCTGTCCTTGTTGAATTCAGTTAAACTACTGAAAGTGCAGCTAATTCTAGCATTAGAGAAAAAGAAAAAGAATATATACTAAGTTTGGTCTCAGGAAATTGAAACATACAGTGACACAATGTTTCAGAGCCATTTAAGTCACTCTCCAAATACCTGTTTTTATTTGTTTTTTTTACATTTGGGATGTGAGAATCTTTGTCATTAAACATCAGACGTGAGAAATTATAACTAAAGATATATTGCTCATCTCTTCTGATCATACTCATTGTATGGCATTCCATTTTCACTTGTAATGACTGTAGAGAATGGATTTTATATGTGAATGCTACAAATAAGGTCTGACATTCCTTTTGGTAATATCTGTGTGATTAAGTTGACCGCAGATGCTTTCCCAGCTTAGATCTTTAATGATCCCAATGTAGTAGAGCTTTCTAGAGAGCAAGATTCTTAACAGTTCCATCAGTAAGACAAAACAGGCTTCTCTCTCTCTCTCTCTCTCTCTCTCTCCTCCCTCAGTCATTCCTCTCTCACTCCCTCACCCTCCTGAGACTGGTCATAAAGTTTTATGATAAACAGAACTGGGTCAGAAATGGGAGGACGGAGGCCACTTTCACTCTCACACTGGCAAGGCTAAATTGGTGCTTGAAAAGAACCAGGACCAAATAACGACCAACACACCTGGAAATTACTGCCGTTGCATGACATCATCTCTAAAAATAAATCATATCACAAGTCATCTCTGCTGATGGCGAGAAGATTCGTTTAAATTTGGTTCTGAGGAAAGATTTAGGAGAGCAAGTAATGTGTCAGCCCTGAGCCGCTCGTTCAGGCCCTTCGGTGGAAATCTGGTGGTGGTACACGTTGTGCGTCGAGTGCGTAATGTGTGGTTTCAGCTGGGTTTAGACTCAGCACTTCTCTGTGGCAGTAAAAACCTGTTGGAATCAGGTACTGTGCGCTTTAACGTTTCCAGCTCGGAATGAGGAGCATGGGGAGTCATCTGAACCGCAAAGAACAATTCACAGTCCTGCAGAGTGTGCACGCACACACACACACACACACACACACACATTAAAGCTCACACATGTATACATGTAGAAACCCAGGCAGTTACAGGTGTGTGCACACACTCCAGAGACACAACACTTCAACCACTCACAAGTCAATGCACAAAAACGTCTGCACACACATGGAGACAAAAAGCCCTCATAAGCGGGCATGCACACACACACACACACACACACACACACACTATCAAAAACTGACAGCAGCTTTTTACAAGACCACCCCCTTTAGTCTATTCATTTTAAACATACAGACAGGCATTGTGAGGCGCTACAGTGTGTTTTCAAAAACACCAATGTTGGCCGGAAGGCTTAAAGACGGCACATTGTGCTGTTTTGTGACAGTGTGTAATACTTAACAATCACCTCATCATAGCCATGTCCGTGACCTGTCGGAGCTTTACACAGCCACCCGAGCAGAACCACAGTGTTGACAGCGAGTCACACCTCGCGGAGAGGGCAGCTCAGGAAAGCTCTCTCTACTTGTTTGTCTCTTTTAAAAGAGAGAGAGGGTACGGACTTTGGAAAGCTTCTCTTCTTCTTCTTTCCCGTTCTGTTCATGAAAACAGCGCGGGCTATTCGCACTGTCAACCTTCTCCCTCTTAAGCGCAGGAAGGGTGAGAATGACATGGGCACATGAAGGAAGAGCAGGAGAAAATCTGAGTTTTTCCACTTTAAAGATTTCCAAATAATTTCAGGGCCAAATGCAGTCTTCATGGCTGCAACTGTTTTTGGACTGAGTTACCGAGTTACTCTACCGACATGTGCTTTTTGCTGGAATTTCAACGGACGACACTCAGCGAGTAATCTAGATGGACCACCAGTGAGAAGTGACGACAAACACACAGGCTAGATTATGTTTTTCATTCGGGTCAAGCTGGTACGCTCCGTACACATGTCAAATAAAGTTTAGCCTCTTTTCTTCCTGCCTTGCTGCGTGTGTCTGTGCAGGAGGGGCGCATGGCCGTGGGATTACTGAGGTGAACGGGCCCCCATGTGTTTAGCACGCACCTCTCTGTACAGCCAGGTGAGCAGCAAAAGGACTTTGACATTCCTGGCATATCTAAGAGTTTATATCACGAGCGTGACTGGGAAGTGTGTGGAACTATCATCTCAGCGAGCCGCCTCTGATCCCGGCCTGTGGTCCTCGCACGGCAGAAGCCAGAGCACAATTACAGAAAGAAAACACACACAGATAGCGAGGAGAGTCTGCGGTGCAGCGTGGGGGAGAGCTGTGTGTGTGTGTGTGTGAACTGAAGGCAGGGTGGGCCAGCCGCTCATGGGACTATCTGACTTGGATCACAATAACAACTTTTAACACAACAGCACGCAAACAGGACAGCCATTGGAAAATACAAGGAAGCCTTCTGGCAGTAGAGCTGTATTTAAAAAAACAAAAACAAAAAAAAGATCTGAATGACTCTCAGTTGCACTTGATTCATCCTGCCAGACAACAAGATTCAGGGGATTCATCACCAATTGGGAGATCAAAATCATGTCATTCACATGTTTTTTCCTCTCTCTCTCTTTACTCTTTTCTTCAGATCATGTTGGTCGTGTATTTTGTTGAGGTCATTCTGCCAGGCAGGCTGCGAGTGTCTCCACGTACCTGATCATCTATCTGGCACGCTGTCAGGTTATGCTGCTTGGCCACAGGGGCAAACTGGATGTGCTTCAGCCAGCTCCCGATATCTGGCTTGCTGGCATCCACGCAGAATTTTACATGGCCTGACCCGTCCAAGATCTGCAGGGAGAGAGAGAGAGAGAGAGAG
>JAVQJD010090727.1:0-18401 GCA_036023655.1 Nannoperca australis
TGTGTGTGTGTGTGTGTGTGTGTGTGTGTGTGTGTGTGTGTGTGTGTGTGTGTGTGTGTGTGTGTGTGTGTGTGTGTGTGTGTGTGTGTGTGTGTCAAGAAAGCTTGATTAGATGATTATTTCTAGATGAGATAAGTGGATGAAATAGAGACTCTGTTGACTGTTGTTCAGGTAATCAACACACACACAGAGTCATGCCACGCCATGCCAGATTGCATTACCTGTCCCTTTTCATAGACACAATGAGATCATGGAAACCCTAAACGGATGGATGGAGGGAGAAAGAAAGAGACAGAGTGAGAGAGATGAGAAATTACAGAACAGTTATGAAAAGTTGTAGAAATATTTATATTACTGAATGGGAAAGGATGGAAAGAGAAACGAGCACTATTTCTACCACTGTTGAGCCAAACAAAGATTTAAAATATCAAAAAAAAATGTCCCCATCAATAATTGTCCTCATTTCTTCACAATAATATTTCGATTATGTTTCGATGAACACATCTGCATCATAATGAGGTAGAGAGAAAGTGAGCGATCACGACAGCGATGGAGATTACACAGAGGGAAATCTGGCTGCCCGTCAGCTCGGTTCACTGTGTCAATTTGTCCAAACAGAGGAGGCTCAGGTTGCAGTGGAGGGCCAGGTAACCGGAGATCTAACAGACCACACCTATGCAACAGGTATTAGCTGTATCCCCACTGCATCACATGCACACACACTGAATGTATGGACACTGGCTGTTTGTTTCCCCGTGTGTCGTGTTCATGTAAACAGACAGAGAGTTTTCTCTGTGTTAATCTCATGTCTTTTCATTGAGTAAATATCAGACAGTGATCTGCCTCCAGTGATCAGCATCAGTCGGGTCTGAGGGGCCAGACCTCTGCAGCCCGCTCCTCATCTCTGCTCCAAGCTATTACATTAGCTGCTGCTAGCATAACATCGCAACATCGGGACAAATTGTCGGTGATCAAGTTGCATTGTAGGTAATGTAGGCGCCAGGTTTTGTGTGGAATAAAAAAAGACGATAGCTCTGATTCTGCTGCATCAATTTAAATCTGTTAGTCAGACGATCTTACAGGAGTGCAAAGAGTACAAGACTTTTATTTGACAAATTATGTTTGTCGTCAGATCACTGAATTGGGATTCCTTGTTGGAGGAACTAGTTAGCGGTGGTAGTTATTACAGCAAAGACCTCAATCACGGCGGACGCCCACGCCGTTTGATTGGCAGCTGAACTCCAGGAAGTGCGATGCAGGAACATCACACCAGAAATAAACCAGGATCCTGAAGATTAGCTGTTTCATCTGCCTGCGCGTCTTTTAATCTTCGGTGTCGTGTTGGACCGGGATGCCAAACCTGCCAGACTGCCGCTCTGATGGATTCTCAAACATCACAGCGGAGGAGACAAGGTGGCTTCCTGGACACATTTCCACAGCTGCCTCCACGCTTCATTATGCAGCTTATTCTCATCATATTGCCCTCGGTTAACAGGCTGATGCAACAGTCAGCAAGCTCACTCCTTTACTCCCCTCCTCTTCCTTCTTTCTACCTACTCTTTCCTCTCTTCCTCCTCCATTCCCTCCTTCTCTTCCCTCCCCTCTTCTGCTCCCGTTTCCTCACCCCCTTCACCCTCTACCTTCCTTCTTCTCTCCTCGTTATCACACGGTTTATTTCTCTTTACTTTCTTGTCACTTTACCCTTCATCCATTCTTTTTTCTCTCAATCATTCCCTGATCCTTCTCTTTTTGTCTCTACAGATCAATTCCTTGCTCTTTTTTCTCTTTTTCAGTCCTTTTTTTTTATTGTTTCAGTCTTTTCCTTGTTCCAGTTGTCTTTTTTCCCTCCTACTCTACTTTTCCCTGTCTTTTCTTTCTTTTTTCTTTCATCCGTCCACCATTTCTTTTTCCAATCTTCCCTTAATGTCTTTCTCATCACTCTATCCACCCTTCTGTCCCCTTTCTTGCTTTCTTCCCTTAATTCTCTCTCTTTCTCCTCGTACTTTTTTTCTGTTACGGAATGTGTGATGAGCCTCCAGCTAATCCCATCCCTAAAGCACCTTAGCAACGCTCGCTAAGGGAATTTGGAGGGAGCTACAAAAAAAAAAACCTCATACACACACATATATACACGGAGACATGCACAAAGCCCAGCGAACAGCCCCCTATTGGCAGCAAGTGGATTCAGGGATGCACTAATACATCTTCAAATGTGCTTTTTAAAGCGTTTGGAAAGGCTCTGTCGTCGGGTGATAACTCCCCACCGGTTAAAGGATGGATGCTCCCGTTGTGTTTCAGCACCGCTCCACCCTCCCTCTGTTTTTTCTCATCCTTCCACATCCCTCGCCATCGCTCCCTCCTCCTCTTTCTCTTCTCCACCGACCAAGTTGTCTACTTTTATAAAAAAAAAACAACAAGAAAAAGTTTGCGTCCAAACAGTGGCTGCATTGTGTGAAGTTTGCTCCCGAGGATATCTGGCAGGAGAGCAGAGCCTGCACGCTGGGCTTCACCTGCCACTTCTCTTCTGTGGCTCATTAAATCCACACTGGCATTTCAATTGTGGGACTTTTTCTGACACACAGCTGACTCACAACAGTGATCAAACCCTCGTTAATATTGGCTTTAGAAAGCATTTAGCAGCTAAAGAGCTGGACGTTAATGGAAACCAAAACGGAGCTTAAAGAAATCTGAACGATGATCGGTTTATTTCAACATGGGCCTTATTTTCACAGTTGTGGCCATCATTTCCATCACTAACAACATTTTGTTCATCTTACTGTTGTTGTGGCTTGTTTAGTCTGCTGCCGACGTTACGTCACATACACGAGTCCTATAAAGGCCCTGATCGACTCCAAAGGCATGCTGACAGTAGCCGTGCATACAGCTCTGTTCTTACTGCATTGGGCGTCTGCATAGGTGGATGAATTCACACGTACCTCAGAGTCAAAGGCAGATGATGAATGTACGTCACTCAGACCCTCGCAGCTGCGTGTGGACATGAACACCATCATTTGAGTTTAAGAGTGAGGTGAAAGGAGGAGAAAATGAACTCTGATTGAAAGAGAAATGATGAATTTAAGTGAGCAGGTATTCAGCTTTTCTTATTAAATTGATTATAAAAAATAACAAAGAAATAAAAAAATGAAGGTTGACACATTTTGAAGAAGTTCCCTGAATACACACGTTGTGTGTGCGCCGAGGTCAGAGGTCAGATGAGGTTTAACCGTCCTGCAGGATGAATGACATTTTGATTTACTGAGTAATTTATTCTTTGTCTTTTCCCGCTTTTTTTGCCCAGCGCCATGGGGCACAGGAGCATGTCCCAGCATGCACTGCACAAACCCAGTTATTACCTCTGTGATTATGTTTTTACCTTCTGAATTTAGTATTCTGTATTTTCATGTACCTTCAACTTCCAGCAAAGAAACAAGGTTTAAAAAAAAAAAAAAGTAAAAATGTTACATTGAAATTAGGTCTAATCACAGTAAACAGATTAAGCTATATAGGTGATAAGATTAGTGTGTGTGTATGCGTGTGTGCGTGCGCTCATATTCGGAGGGTATAATGAGAATCTGCAAATACCCTCAGACTGAATCCCTCTCCATGTTTAATCTGAGTCCACAACCACTGGCTGCCAACACCGATCATCCTCCTGTGTGTGTGTGTGTGTGTGTGTGTGTGTGTGTGTGTGTGTGTGTGTGTGAGAAACACAGAAACACACGTAGACACACAAACACATGGATATCAATATTCAATATGCAACATCCGCAAATGAAAAAGAAAGAAGAAAAGCATGTTTAGATGAAACCATATATTTCGACATGTGATACTCTTATATATATATATACACACACACACACACACACACACACACAGACACACTAGAAAGCCTATGGAAGTGGATCAGGAAGGTGGGTGTGTGTAGGAATCTTCAGCCAGGCTATCGCTAACAAGCATGCTCCTCTCTCTCTCCTTTATACAGCAAATCCCTCTACTCCACGGCGGAGATTAGCATATTGTTTTACCCAAACACACACACACACACACACACACACACACACACTCTACTATGCGAATACTTAAAGCTGCCTGGCCCAATTGGAAAAGCCGCAGTCAGTATGGCCACTGGTGGGAAATCTTTACTCAGGGAACGATGAATCAAACAAATAAAAAGCCTGTTTAACAGCAGCGAGTGAGCACTCTCACCTGTCTTGCCTTTTAGTCCTCAGCTCTCGCTGCCGTCTGGGTCTGCCAACGGGCAAAGTAAGCAGCTTTACTGAAACACAAATACTGTTAGTTAGTGTAATTAACGAGAAATGTACGTATGCAGGATATTTTTAATAATGTTAGTCATTAAATGAATCAAACATCTTACTTGTTAAAGAAAGTCAGTGATGAAGTTATGACTTTCTGGTTCTACTGTACTGACTATTGTGTGCACAGTCCTCCGGTCTGTGTTATTATATATAGCATATTATAGGATTATTATAGTTAATGCTTCCATTTTAAGTAGTGTTTCAATGTTGTAGTCGGTCGAGGTGGAGCAAATTGAACGACTTCGTACTGTTGGGTAGTAAAATCTAAAGAATGCATTATATTTTATTTGTTGATTATCTGAATCTTCAAAGTGACTCCTAACTAATGCCGTTTCATGCCTTTTTTATTTAGCAATAGCCATGAAATGCACGTATGTACACTCATTAGTTAACTCTCTATATAGAAGTTTGCGTTGTCAGTCCCAAAATTCAGTAGATGTCGCATGCGAATGTTTGTTTGCACACTGTTTGCATGCAGCCGGCCCCCGGGCTTTAACTAACTAAAGATTTTCACTAATCTACATTTCAAAGGAAGGTTCTTCTAAATGCTTCTTGGAGAAACACTCAACGCGACACAATTCTCAGTCTGTAAATGAACTTTTGGGGAGTTTCAACCAAGAATACGTCAAAAACCCGGATCTGTAAAATATAAACGCACACACACACACACACACACACACACACACACACACGGGTCTCCCCATGTCAAACAGCACTAAATAATTACGGCACCATTCTTGATGATTGGCACTAATTGACCAGTGTTTTTGGTGGCCAGACCGATGGGAGGTTGGAGAGACGTGAACCAGATCTCACCTGCAATTTGCAGCCGACAGAGTTCCCCTCCGCAGAGGTGAAAGGGAGAGAGCGGTTCTTTGGCCTCTGGGCCGGCAGGAGACCTTTTAACTCCAGTGATTACCTGAGCCCGAGCTACAGTTGTAATCACATTAGTGTTTCCTGTTCTCTTCCATTTCTTCCTCTCCCTCTCTTTCTTTCTTTCTTTCTTCTCCAAAGTGCCTTAACCCTCCAGGAAAAGTACCGTGGTGTTTGAGGTAATTGGTTTTGAGGAGACCTCACTTTTGCTCCCGCATTTATAATTGATTTAAAGGTGGAAACACTGGAGCTTTCCTTGCCTTCCATTGTTCCAGTGTTTTTCTTACTGGTTGAACACTTGCTGCTACATTTATGACTTAAATAAATCTAAATGTTGGCATTTTCTTTGGAAGAAGATATTTATTAGTTAAAAGCTGGACTCTGTGTGATCTGGGTCTTGTTTTATTCCCACACATGAGGGACAATGTGAATGGAAATTGTAATTCTTGAAGCATGGATGAAATGATTGTCTTCAGGCATGTTGCATTTCAGCACCTGGACAGCTCCGGTTCTGGATTTTGAAGAGTTGACAGGCTCTTGGGTCTTCATTGTTGAGCTCGTTGGAAAGCCAAAAGCGAGCAGTGTGAAGAGAACTTATAAGTTCATTTAAACTCATTACATCTTGAGTTGTGCTGTCATAGTTTTCGGTGGGTGGTATATTCGTTATGATTGTGAACAAGCCAGCATTGTCATACTTTTTGTTTTTGTCGTTTTCTTAAAGCGCTCAAGGTTAAACCTACATGTTACATTGATGCTCGTGGACGTTACCAAATCTCACTTTGTTAGTTGAGTGCAGACTTCCAGAGGTTGAAGCTGCAGTTATACCAAATAAATACATCCAATTAAATAACAGTAAAGTATAAGTAGTGGGTGATGATGTGTTTTCTTTGTACCTTGAGTTGATATCTTAATATTGTGAGTTTGAGTTTATGGGGGTGAGGTGTGGAGGCAGGAGCGTCTGCATAGTGATAATGCTTCAATCATGATCAGGAGAAACTTTATTTATAAAGCTGTTATTGACGAATTTGGTTATTTCGTGTCAACCAGAGGATCCATGTTGAAACACCTGAGCATGCAGTCCTCCCGGGGGGGGGGATATCTGTAACACACCATAACATGATCCAGTAACTTCACAAGGCAAAAAGTGAGGAGGAAGGAGAACATGTATCATTATTACTAATGCATCTGTGTGTGAACATTGTTTAAATCCTGCGTTTCTCATAATGCAACCAGGTTTTCAGAGGACATTATTTAATAGTGAGAAGTTCTCTCCATCACTAGTGAACTGACCCGTCTGATGTTGTAGCTGGTGGAACTAGTTTATATACTGTCACTGGGTTGTTAAATCTGTAGCAGTCCATCACATCCTGGAGGCTGATCATCGGTTTTGTTTGTAAAATATAAAAAGTACCTTGTAACTAGAGGGGTCCAATACGTGTAGAGAAGTAAAAAGTACAAATAAATGTTACATTTATTAAATAAATGTTCTTGGTTGTTTTCAACCACTGCGACCCATACTGTATTAACACGTTTTCTTTTTTTTGGGGGGGGGGTAAAACTACAGTAAACGCAGTATTAGTTTTTTTTTTTTTAAAGCAATTTACAGTAAATACTTCTTTCAGAAAACAAAGCTTTGACCTCAGGATGTGATTCTCAGCTGTTAGACAGTAAAGCCCTGTATAGTAAAAAAAAAAAAAAGGAAAATGTTGCAGAGAATCAAAATTTACCACACGGCCGGTAAGAAAAAAAAGAACATAATCTGAAGTAAAATGGCTTGAAATGAGCCACAAACGGTCTCTTCATGGTTCCCAGAGGCCCTGTTACGTTGCACTGAAGCGTCCTTGCTACTGGTGGGCGGGACTCCCCAGTGCCCGTCTGAGCAGACGGTGTGTGATGATTATAGGCCCCCGGGGAGATCCAGAGGGCACTCCCTAATTGATTGTCATAAAAGGCCCTAATTGAATTGAGCAGCATGGTGGAACAACACACCATGCAGTCCATTTGAAGCCTGGTGACTGTTAAAAAAACAAAACGGAGGCGGCGTCTGACGGTGAAACTTCTACATTGTGATTTATGTGGGGAAAAATGTAAGTTTGTGTAAGTTTTTACATCAGCTGCAACTAAAGGTCATCTTGACTTTTATTGGCTGCTATGAGACGGAGAAGTAAAGTAATTGACAGGTGACCACTTACAGACTGTACAGACATGTACAGTGAGAAACTAACGGCTCCATCATTTGCTTTGACTTTTGGTTTGTTTGTCTTGTTAGCAAGAAGTAAAACTCTGAAAAGGTCAAATAATAAAAAAGTGACAGAAAAATAGAACTACAGAGTGTTAAAAGGATATATATAGACATCTTTCCAAACATTACCTACAACCCTGGTGACATGACTGACCTGTTTATTGTCTCAGTATCCCCAAAATACTGTCCACAGTATACACACTCTATATTACAAAGTGCAGTTATGGGATGCTTGTAGGGTTTTGTTTTATCAAGTCAAACTGTGTTCAAATTAGTACAAAAAGGTTTTCTTCCTTCTTTAGATTTGTAGATTTTCTCTTTATTCTATTTCTAATCTTGTTTCACTTGGTCTTTATTAATTAAGTCTTCATTTCTCCTCAATGATCTTCTTAAAGACTTTGTAACTCTAAGCCTTAAGAGTAAACTTTCAGTATTTCTTTTCCTAATTTAGGCTGTGAAAGTTTTAGAAACTGAGAAAGACTGGCAACCTTCTTTTTTTTTTTTTTCTTCCCTTTTTGAAATGTTTAGAAATATTAACAGTGGCTGATAAAGAGAGGAACAGAGGAAATGAGGCAGAGTGATGGAGAGTCAGACAGCAGCGAGGCTCCCTCAGCACCAATAGGTCTGCTTTTGGAGAGAGAAGGGGGGAGGGGAGGGGAGGAGGGGGGCCCTCGGATTAAGAGGCTGAAAAATGGTTAAAACGTGTCAACGTGTAATTGCACGATAAGGCCCCCTCGCGAGGAATCCGTTGGCCCCGTTGCTATTTTCTATGGCATCCCGGCTAATCTCCTCGCGCCACATTCGGTCTTGTGCAATCGGTCCCCCGTAATCTCCCATGACAGAACCGGGTCCAACGTTCGGAGGTGAGGGTTTTTATAGGAGGAGAGGGAGGGAAATATGCGCAGGCGTGATAAACTGATGCCGATTAGCCACGTTTAGGACACCGGGAGCACGCGGGATGGGGGAGGGTGGGGTGCACGGGGGGGTTATGGAGTGCCAGAGCAGCAATGTCCAAGCATGTGCCAAGCAGAACATGAGGAGAGGATGAAAACCTGCACACACACACACACACACACACACACACACACGGCTCTGGTGATGGGGCCGGACCGAGCTGTATTACTGACTCATCCTCGTTCTTGCCTCAAAGGGATGTCGAGATTCCTCGTTTGTTCTCACCTGAGTCCTCATCAGATCACACCAGGACCCGATAATAACCCTGATGGTTCGATTCTTCAAGCTGTTCAGATTATAATATCTCTTTCCAGACAATAAGCAGATGTGGGTATTTGGTGAAATCTCTTGTGAGACCTCGAGGTTTCGTGGATTGATGCGCCTCGTGTTGGATGAGGATGTTCAGCTGGATCAGTATTTAGGGGCAATAATCAGTTTTATCACGCTGAACTTTAGTTTGTCATCTTGTATTGTGAATCAATTATAATTGAAATGAATACTTTTCCTTTTCCCCCCTTAAATTCATTTTTAGTCTAAAATGTCTTCATCTTTTAAATTCCTTTTTGATCCCTCAAGGAACTTCATAAAAACTGTAAAAACTGTTTTAATGCTACAAGTACGGCCTGATCCTCTTGTTTTTACAGCCTCTCCATCTACCTTCACTTCAATAAACTGTAAATGTGGAATTCATTTAGGGATTGACAAGCTGCCATGAACACTGACTGCCACTAAAGTTGCTCTTTAGTTATATTAATGTGATGGGAAATCATATAAAACGGTGGCAAAACAAGAATTCACATTTATTATAAATTAAGAGCAATGCAAATAAAAAGGTGGTTAAATGTCTTTTAACAACCACAAATCAGACAAACATTTATGCATTATTCCTTTAAAATGACCCTCATATTTAAAAAGGTGTGCTGGGTTTTATTTCATTTTATATATTTTGATGTATTAAGGTAGTAAAAAATAAAATGAATCCAGATTAGATCACTTTTTTTATTCCAAAGAGCAAAGACAAACCCAAGAAATATAAAGCAGTCTGATTTAACGAAGACAAAATCCCATTAGGGAACATTCAGGACTAATAAATACCTCCAGTTTCAACACCTGACATCCGTGGAAACAGCTTCATTATGTGAGATCTGCGTCCACGCTGCCCTCTTGTTTTTAAGTCCAGACCCGAATGGGAATTAGTCTGATAAAACCAGCGGCGTTGTTTGCTGGGCTTTTTGTTGGGGGGTGACCCCCGGGCTGCCCCAGCTTACACCAGGACTAATCCCCATTCTCCTCCAACACAAAAACCTCCGCTCCTCGCCTCCTCCCTCCTCCTCCTCCTCCTCCCTCCCCACCCCGTCCACCCCCGGGGGCCTCCAGTGATTCAGCCTTCACATTTTAAGGAAGGGGGGGAAAAAAACCCACCCAACAACCAGGAGAACTGCCCACACACACACAGGTGCGGTGCGTTTGATGCTGGGGTGAGGAATGGAATAAGATTTGAGGACCTGTGAGGGACCCGGGCGGAGGCGGGGTTCAAGTGGGCCCAACTGAGGCCGTCTGACACACGAGTTGTTCATTGACCAGCCGGTACTGTTGTCAGATTTCCTTTTGCTTGAGATCTACATTAGTGAGGTCGTGACCCCGAGGCAGCTGGAGGGGGGGTAAGATATTACACAAACAAACAGAAGCACAGTTTCAGCACATCGACGTGGATATGATGAATGATTGGGCCAAATTATGAGGGAGTGAAATAACTGGGATGGACGACAGAGGGGCCTTCTCATCCTGAAGAGCTTTTAGCGTCTGCTAAATATCCTACATGCATTTTCACAACTGGCATTGCTAAATAATGATTGTGCTTTAGTTTTAAATACTGTCTCTAAAGCGTGAGTCACTGAGAATGTATCCCCGTTTTAAATGAGAGACAAATGGAAAATGAAGGCATTATTAGTCAAATATTTTCCTCAACCAACAAGTGTTTAATGCAACTACAAAATATGTGGTCCATAGATTTCTATTGTGGGCATTTAAAACCATATTAAACATATTTTTACAATTACAGATGTGATTAAATCCTAGGACTGAAAACTCAAATGTAAACAAATCCATTTCCGGGAGAGAAAAAAAATAGGTCCATATGTTTCCTATTTAAAGACCATATTCTCACATAACTCCCATCACCTTAATGCGCCCCATTCACCGCGATAACGTCCAGCGTGAATTTAAACGGATAAAACGCGTCTATTCTTCAGATTTGTCACCATAAAAGATGGGCAATTAGAAGATTTAACCGATTTTAACGCTATTTCGAAGCAAAAGCGAAATATAATCATGTTTCCATTATTTTTAATCCCGAGAGAAATAATTAAGAGTCCGACTGATAAAAAAATATATATTCTCACATTTCTGCCTGTAATGTTGTAATTATTAATTTTTTTGCATTTTGCCGACACGTCATTAAACCCGTAAGAATACAACAAGCTCGTCGGTATTTAAATGTATTTCGGGAACAGAATAAATGTAAATAAACGTTAAATATGGGAGGCACCGTTAACACGAGCCTGTTGAAATAAATCCCCCACTAACACATCGAACACTTTGTGGGAAAATGTGTCGCTTTCGAGCCCAAAACGGCGGCTTGGTATTTAGTAAATGATGTCCCATGGCATGAAAGCGTTTTCAGTAGGCCTATTTATTCACAATTTACAAGAGTTTACAACAACAGAAACAAATTCAAATTACACCGACTGACTCACATGTTTTACAAGCATTAAAACTGGAAATCAATTTCAATTGCAGCCTAGAAACTTTTTTTTTTCCCCCAACACATGTTCCACACCGCCCTCCATTTATTATACGGGTTTCAGGGTCCCTCAAACACACAGCTGGTGCCTGTTTTTTTTTTTTATTCCACAGAAAAATCGGGAGGGGAAGGAGAAAAAAAAAAAAACAACCCTTCAAAATGCACCAGCCTTAATGGATTATAATTTAAATCGTGTCAAAAGTTGGCATGCTCTGTTCCAGAGAGCAGAAGTACCTCGGGTGCGCTTTTCTTTACTCGGACAGACAGAAATCCATCACTGAAAGAAAATAATAAAAAAGTTTGTTCAAAGTGATTGCATTTTCATGGCTCTAACCGCCTGTAATTTACACTTCATCAGCAGCCCGCGCCCACATCTACGGTTTAAATATTTGGTTGTGGTTTGTAGTGCTTATACATCTAGAGATTTAAATGTGAGTCAGAGGAACCGTCCCGTTTACCGGAGTGGAGCCGCTGCTCTGGTAGTGCTGCGGGTGGAGCACGTGCAGTCTGCTGTGAACGGTGTCCCCCGCCGCCTCGCCGGTCGGCAGGTACATGCTGATCATGTCCCGCAGGTCCCCGGTGGGGCACGGCGGCGGCGCGCGCGCGGTGGAAACCGGGGGGCTCACGCTAGGCTCCGATTTCACGAGGGACCCCAAAGTCCCTCCGATCGTCCCGGACACCGGGGAGACACCGGAGCTTTGGTGCTGGTGAGTGTAGCCGGTGATCCCGCCGTAGCCCGGTGGAGACGCGCTCATGTAGCTCTGAGAGTTTGAGATGGGGCTGTAAGATAAGGCGCTCATGTCGTACCTGTGCACCGGCTGCGGGTTGTGCGGGTGGTGGTGCGGGTGATGGTGCGGATGAGTGTGATGGTGCGGGTGAGTCCCGGTGCCCGGGTGTTGCGTGTACGCCAACTGCGCCTCCTGCATCATGGCGTGGGCCGCCGCCGCCGCCGCCGCCACCTGGCCCGAGTACGTGCCGTTTGCCCAGCCGTTGACGTGCGTGGCGTAGCCCGCATTTGCCCCCGCGTGGCACCCTCCGGGGCTCTCCAGCCGCTGCCCGCCGACCATCCCTACACCCGCGGAGGAGCCGAGGAGCCCACCGGCCAGCGAGTATTTGTCCTTCTTCAGCAGCGTCTTGGTCTTCCTCCGCGGCCGGTACTTGTAGTCCGGGTGCTCCTTCATGTGCATGGCCCGGAGCCGCTTCGCCTCGTCGATGAACGGTCTCTTCTCCGCCTCGGTCATCACCTTCCACTCCGCGCCCAGCCGCTTGCTGATCTCCGAGTTGTGCATCTTGGGGTTCTCCTGTGCCATTTTCCTGCGCTGGCCCCGGGACCAGACCATGAAGGCGTTCATGGGTCTCTTGATTCTGTCCTGGGGGATTTTGCCACCGGCCCCCCCGCCTCCTCCTCCTCCTCCCGCGTGTCCCCCCGGGTTGGATGGGTTGGTCTGGGGCACCATGGGGGAATGTAAGTCCGTTTCCATCATGATGCTGTACATTCACCTCGTCTTTGTAGGACAACGCTTCTCAGTCAAACACGCGGACACATTCAGGCTGGCCGGCGCGCTGCGTAAACCTCCGAGATAAAGAGGGGAAGAAACGGAGAGAGAGAGGGAGGACAAGGTGCTGCGGTTTCAGGGTGAAATCCACTCCGAGGCAAACTTGCTCCGCGCGTTCCCTTTTCGCCTTTTTCCCTGTCATCCGCGAGCTCCGGGGAGGATGGAGACCGGCTGTTGGAGCTTACTTTGGTTGAAGCTGAACTGGGAAAAGTTGCCGGAGCGTGCCCGGGCCGCGCGCTCTAACAGCAGCTAAATGAGCGAGAGGCGGCCAATGGAGAGGCTCGAGCGCAGACGTGATTTGCATGCAGGGGCTCGAGGTTCTGGTGACGTCGGAGAGCGAGACCTAAAAATTACTCCCTCTGTCATCTGTTTTGTGTGTGTGTGTGTGTGTGTGTGTGTGTGTGTGTGGCCACAAAACACACAACATGTAAACAGTTTAATTCCCATCATTTTGCGCATGTCCCCTGCTTCAGCGCTCAGCGTCTGTGCGTTCAATTTCTATTTATTTAAGAATAGAACAAAAAATCAGTTACAGCAAATAAAACTTTAAAGATAACGACATTTGCTCCTTGCAGCAACAGAAAACCCAAAAACCCAAAATAGTTCATATGGAGACCATTTAAAATAACCAAATTGTTAATCTCAGCCTTAGGCCTAATAAACATATCATTGTCACCATTAAATCGACAGTTAAAATAATGAACCGGCTCAACAATATTTAATTTTAAATTAGGATGTTGCCTATATTCACAATAAATATTCCGCAGCATTTTTGGGAGCTTTCTAACTATACCTTAACAAACCATATTAGCATGAGCTATGAAGTACATCTCAGCAGGTTAAAGGGTTTTTAGATTTAATTGTTTGGAGCACATTAGTCCTCTTTCTGTCAGGCATCCAGCTTCTAATAATACATTTTAAAATCTTCGATTTCATTTCTCCCTGGTTTTTGTCAAGCTAAGGGCTCCACAGCCTCCTATTCAGAGCCACAGGTGCTTTTGTTGTGCCTGTTGCTAGGAAACAGGTGACTGACGCCCGCACCACGTGTCATTCAAAGCGCCCCTTTTGTTTGTTTCACCAAAGCTGTGTGGCGAGCGCGAGAGAAAGAGGGAGAGATTTAACCCCCCATGCAAAAAAAATAAAAATAAAAACCCCGCGACTGTAGTTCTCTAATAAATGTAAGAAATATCACAGACCTTTAATGGTCACGTGCTCATAAACAAAGTTTGACGCGGCCATAACGCAGCTGCGGGCCTGTGCAAGAGGCCGGGTGCTGCTCTTATTCTAAGGATCAAGGACAAATCTGCTCAGCAATTTTCCTGAAAGAAATCATTATATTGAGTCTGTAAAAGAGACACGGCAGTTTTTTTAAAAACAAACAATACCTGGTTAAATGTGTTAACCTTTTATATTAAGGCTATAATTAAGGATTATTTCCTCAATGTGTTTTGTCTGAGAACTGACAAAATCACAATTTTCCAGAGCCGAAGTTGACACATTGAAATCACGTGAAGATATTTAGTTTGCTCTCATACGAGATGAATGTGAAACCAGCGAATGTTTGGCATTTTTGCTCAAGACATAATTCAAACAATTGTCCGAAAAGGTGCTCATTAATTTTCTTTTTGTCGACAGACTATAGTTTCCATTAAGGCCTTGTGTGTTGTTAATTCCCTCGCACGTGGCTCTGTTTCGGCACCATGAAGCTTCTAAGCCCAGTGAAAAAGCCAGGGACAGATAGATATTTCATTTAACATTGCAACTTGTCGTTTGGTATTCCAGTCTCCTCCTGCTTCACTGGCTTCCCGTCATGTGGAGGATCTTTTCAGCCCTCTGGGATTATGCTCCCAAGTGGCATCTGTCAGGTGCTGCCCGCCTCTCAGCGAGCTGCTAAACTATATTGGCACGCTGGCATGGCTGGATGTTGCTCTCGCTCCCTTGTACTAGTTGGCTATAGTGCTGCTAAGTGGCTTGTATGATCTGTTTTGCTCACACTGTGACAATCTCCTCTCTTCCTGTCTTTATTTATTTATTACACCCAGCACAGAAACACGTGGACACACACAGACATGGTATCTTTTAAACGCAGAATTGTCATATTATATCAGTGCATTTTCTTGACTTGCAGTGCCTTATTTTTCTTTATATTCTCTACTTACTATGATTATATAGTATATGTGTAAACCAGCTTGGCTGATTCTGATTCAGCACAGAGGAAATCCAGCGGTCAGTCGTTGAGGTGCAAATCAAATCAGCAAATTGACAGAAATATTCCACATTGACCAAATAATAATATCTTGTCAGTGACGACGCTTTCCTTTATTTTCTAATGTAGTGTCTATTCATCTATTGATTTCATGACAAACAGTGTGGGGACTTTGCTGCTCTCTTCTCTGGTCTTGGGCTATTTTATAGAGGACTCAATTGACGGCTAATAAGCAGAATGAGTTGTTTCGGGGACATTTGGGTAGTTTCATTTCCAATACGGTCTAGAACACGTTGACCTTTTGCGAGTTGGTTTTGTTTGGCAAGTGAACAGACCGGATGGGAGTGGTGTCCCTCTGTTAGTTACGCCCTCATCAGCTGTCAGATCACATTACTGCAGGTGTATTACACTCTGGAGGTAATGAGGGCCTCTCAAATGGCTCCAAATAAGTTGAATGTAGTGTACTACCATGTATTTTGACTACCAGGCGCTTTTCTAGAAACCTAATACTATGAACCATTGTAGTTGTGGTTTTGTTTGGACAGTCTTGAACCAACCGTGCAGTGTTTCACGATGAGGACGGCATAATTAACGCTTGTTTACGTTCATATCAAGTGCAATTACAGAACAATAAAGACACTAACGCGGACAAACAGTGTCCAGTTATACAGAAGCACTGCTCAGATTTTAATAGCATCAAGGTTTGGCATGTCGAACCTTCAGTTGAACACCGAGCTGCACACATGCTCAGCTTTTCTTTATGGCGTGGAGATGGGAGCTGTAGTCTGTACTGGGTTGAGAAGTTATGGGGTTTTTAAATGATTTAAAAAGGGACAAAAAGAAATGCCCCCTTTCTTCTCTTGGCTGGCTGGAGAGGCGTGTCTGCGTTTGATTGACAGCAGCTTGCAGGCTGTGTAAAGTAAAGTAAAGTAAAAGTAAACAAACATGGGGAGACAGCAGCATCTTAATGTTGAAATAGTGATTGAGATGCTGTCGCTGAGCAGCGAGTCGGCCATCTTGAATGTTTGTTTGGTCGCTCGTGAACGAGCTGAGGTGCGGGACAAGGTGTGTGTTCATGTTTGTAAGTTAGATACAGACTTTAGCAGGAAAACTAACGTGGGTCGTTACTGCTTCTAACTAAATGCGGTTTAATATGAAGTCATTTGATTGGCTGTGAAAGGAGAACGTGTCATTTCCAGGGAATACATGTATACAGCAGAAAAAAAGCATGCACTTTAATGTCAGGTGGACTTTTAGGATGATGTTTGACAGAATCAGTCACCTGAAGACTGCAGGAAAGATTGATTGATTTTAAGAAGGTTTATTCAGTCTCTAATTGGAGGAAGGGGTTGTGCAGTCAGTTATGCACCCAGTGTGGGAACTCCTCTGCAGAATAAGGAGTCCAACGTTGGCGGTGCACATGAAACGGGCAGCTTGTCGGTTCAGTGTCTTCATCAGATGGACGTGATGTTCTGTGTCCACTGTAGATCAGGGAAAGTCTGCTGGACTGAAAGAGGCTGGTGAAGCGGAGATGTCCAGATCTGCAACAGGATCACAAAACAAACATTTCATCATTCTGTCCTCTCTTTAGGTACACAGATACTAAATGTCCACTGCATCATGTAAAACTGAGTTAAATACTACTTCTAATACTTAATAATACTCATGTTTGCTAAAGACTGGACACTGTCACCTCTTCAGACCTCTGTAAGTCATGCAAATGGAGTTCTGAGTTAAAGCCTTGCCCGTTCGGTGGTTTAAATTAGATGGCATCTACTTTTTCACCATGGTGGTGTTGAGCAAACGGAGCCAAACTAGAAATACCCAGCGAGTGCTGTGACGGGCATTGTTTGGGACGGGACAGCCAGTGGACAGTGCTGGAAACTTGTCTGCTGGTCTGGGTTAGTTAGGTTACCGCTCCGCACATAGTGAGATGTTCAGAAACAAGATTTTATTTGGCTTTTCCTGCTTAACAACAGACAAAAAGTAGAATGTTACCTTGTTAGAGATACAGTGAACTTGTTGTCAATGTAAAGTTTTGTGATATACTGTTGTATGAGGCAGATAAAGTATCAGAAGCTCTGTTGTTCACTGTGTGGGCTAAATGCAACAGGTCAAGTGGCTAAATTAACTTTTGATTCTGCAGATGCGTGCTGGTCTTTTACATTTTCATAGGTTGCTTTTTTTATTGTGTTTGAGACTCTGGTTTTATGAAATGGTGATGAAGTGATATACCCACTTTGTGGTATTGCATGTGTTTGTTGTCTTAAAGTAGCCGAGCTCTGTACGGGACCTTTTTCGTATCTTGATTCCATGTTCAGATTGTGTAATGCTTGCACTCATGGAGCCTTTCAGCCGCTTCTGTGTGCTCTCAGATATCCTGTGCAACAACCAACAGAATGCCAGGTGTAGTGTTGACCAATGCAATGATCCCTGCCTCGTTTGGTTTTATTTCAAAGTGCTTAGTTTCCTTGTGGAGTGAACTTCACGTCGCCTTGTCTTCTCTGTAAGTAAGCTATTTGTTTACAGTGTGCTGTAAGTAGAGTAACTTTAGCTGCTACTGGCTAATCACACCAGGGTGTTATAATGTTGGATAGGGTTCGTAAGATATTGGTCTGTTGTTGCAGTTGTTTTTGTGGCCGTTGGCTCAGCGTTTAGTGTTGTGTTAACACTGAAATGCTGTGATTTGCTAATTGGCCGCCACTTCAGACAAGTATCGCACTACTACTTTCCTGTCTCCCGCAACATTTTGAACCGCAGTCACTTCTTACAGCCTTTTCTTACTCTGTGGGACTGCCAGTGGGCCGTGAACAAGACACAGTTCTGCCCAGCCTTCACTCCCCAGGTCTCTCTTCATGCCTGGAAACACCACCTTCTCCTCACTGTCTGAAACTGAAATCACACCATTACTCTAAAAACCTTCTCTCAACCCATCTCTCCTCCAGAACCACAGACCAGTATCTCTGTTACCGTTTCTGTCCAGAACACTTGAACGTGCTGCTTTCCTCAAACAGAAACCTGCTTCAAGTCCAGTCACTCCACACAAACTGTGGCTGCTCTACCTGTCTGCAGCATCTGACACAGTCAACCATTAGATCCTGCTCACAACTCTCCTGGTCCTGGGCACCGCCTGCACTGCACTACAGTGGATCTCCTCCTACCTCGTCTCCTGGAGAGGTCCCGTGTCTGATCCTCGGACCCCTCCTCTTTTCCCTATCCACCACCACACTTGGACCAAGCATCAGCTCGCACAGTTTCTCCTACCACTGCTACACTGATGACACACAACTCCACCTCTCGTTCCCTCTGTCCGACCTCGGCGTCTCAGCTCGGATAGAGGCTTGTCTAGCAGACATCTCCACCTGGATGACCAAACATCACCTCCAGCTGAACCTCGCTAAGACGGAACTCGCTAGTCTCGACGAGCGAGGGTTGCGACGCTAGTCCAGAC
>JAVQJD010090745.1:0-11877 GCA_036023655.1 Nannoperca australis
ACCCTGGTTAACCCCCCCCCCCCCGGTGTTGTAGGTGGGTGGTGTACCAGGAGCCGAACTACAGAGGGCCTCACTACATCCTGGAGAAGCGGGACTACAACAGCTTCTCTGACTGGGGCAGCCAGAACAACACCGTGGGCTCCATGCGCAGAGTCCGCTTCAGCTGAACACCAAGTCCGGCAGCTTTACACTAACTTTAGTAATAAACAGCAAAAAGACAAACGTGTGTTTGATTTCTTGAGTCCTTCTGTCAGCAAGTGTTTGTGGAGCTGGTTGCAGCAACTCTGAAGTGTTCATCTCCACCCGTCACCCATTAAATACTTAAATAACCCAGAATGGTTGAAAAACAAACAAGGGGAGCATCTAAAAACACTTTATTTAGCTTCACGAACAAGAAATGTTTCAAAATGTGAGATCATGAACTCCACAACATGTAATTCTGACACTTTCAGCTGCATCATGGTGCACAAGCGATCAACACGTGTTGCTTAGTGTTTAAAACAAGACACCACAGAGCCAGGGACTAAATACTCCACGTGGACGTTTGTTGCCGACGGCCTCTGACAGGAAGCTGCGCAACGTCTCCGCTCCGGCTGATTGACAGGTGCAGTAACAAACACTGAGTGCTACTCAGGCGTGCCAGAGGTCTCAGGCACAACATCTCCGATATATTAAAAGAAAAACATCTGAACAAACCACAAAGCTTTGATGTAAAATCATAAAAACATTTTATTAAAAATAGTAAAGTCTGGATCTAAAATAAAGTGCAAGTCAAAGGTCCCGTGATGACACGTCCAAGTCCTCCTCAAGGACGCAGCGCAGCCGCCATGTTCTTGATGACCGGCGACTTCAGCTGAGGGATGAGGCTGATCTTCATCAGCTTGCTGCTCGAGTATTTGTTCCTGACGGCCTGCGGAGGAACGAGTCGTCAGGTTTCTGCGCAACACACACACACACGAGCCCGTCGGGCAGCCGGCTCACCTGGAACTTGGTCTTCCCGTCGTTCACCAGCACCACGTTCTTGGCGATGTGCTGCATGACGGGCTTCAGGTGGGCCTCGTCGTATGTCGAGTAGTGCTGCTGTGCAGGAGACTGACGAGAGAACGCAGCGTTGGAAAAGCAGCAAGTGACACCCGTTAAAAAAAAAAAAAAAGAGAAGTCTCCCACCAGACTCACCCACGGCAGCCCGTCGAGGAGCAGCTGGGAGAGGCACAGCGACGCAGCGGCCACCTCCGAGGGCCGGTAGTGCACCATGTCGTAGTCCACCAGGGTCAGCTCCATCAGGTACTTGGCCAGCGTGTGTCTCTCTACGTCAGACTGAGACAGAAGCGCGCGCAACTCATTTTACACAGTCTGGAGTTAAGGCACCAGACCTGGATCAACACTTTGAAGACAGACAAGAGGCCTGCAGGTCTAACATTTGTCTTTCAGGACTACGTGGGGCAACAGGACAAGTTCAGCATCAGTTTGTCACAGGTGATTGATGAACGTTCAGACTGAAATCACAGATCTGACAGATTTTAAACCTTTGGTAAAAAAATAATCTTGATGAATCTCCAAACTCACAGCAGCCACCTTGGACGCCCGTCTGAGGAAGTGCAGCGGAAGAGGACGTCCCAGCTGGAAGTTGAGGGTCCTCAGAACCACCTGCTCCATCTCCAGGATCTGAGCCTTTGTGAACGCGTTGTCGGTGATGTAGGCGAAGTCTCCGACCTCTGGAGCGTACATCTCCTCATACTTACAGGCCACCAGCATGGCGGTCACGCCAACAAGCTGCAGCTTCCTGCGAGAGACCGGCTGGACCTGCAGCACAGCGGGAGACGTTTTACTCCGTTTCACAGCAACACAGAAGACCATCAAGACCGTTCTTACCTGGAGAAAACGGTCCAGGACTGCAACTGTGAGGTACAGAGTCTCCTGCAGCAGCTGGAACCTGGAGTGGACCTGGACCAGCCAGTCGACCAGGAGAGCGCGCATGCGTTCAGAGATTTCGTAACCCTGCATGTAGTTGGCTCGTACGGCCTGCTGCACCTGTGGAAACAGCCTGTTAACGATACAAGACGATGGCGGAGGAGGGAGCAGAGAGATGGGCTGATGGAGGGAATAAATACCTCCAGGCTGTGCAGATACTTATAGATATCTTTGACATATTGTGAGCAGAGCTGTGGCAGGTCTGCGTCGTCCTCGTCCACGTCCTGCACGGTGAGCAGCGCCTCAGAGAAAGCCTGGCACAGCTGCTGCTCCTCCTGCATGGACACGTCAGCCGCCTCCTCGGACACCGGGGGGAGGGGGTCTGCAGGCGCTTGGGTCTGGACCGACGGCTGCACCACCAGAGTGGGTTTAACTCTTTGTGCACATGACGCTTTGGCTCGTCCAGTCTTCCGAGGAAACAAGAATAGATTTGAGTGGTGTAAAGTGACAAAATACCAGTTTAAGAGAGGCTCAAGTTGGGGAGCCGCTTCAGTCCGACTCCAATAGTCTCAAGTTTATCATTCAGAAACATGGCGTTATCTGCAGCTACACTTTCCACAGGACTCTGGCTTTGTGGACAAGGGGTGTCCATATACTTTTGGACATATGGTAGCGAGTTTTACAGAGCAGGAATCAAGTGAAACACAGAATATAGCTAAAATGGATATAAAACATCAGTACCAGTTAGTGAAACTGCGCTGTTCCGTGATACAGTTACCTTTGTGCTGCCTGCTGCAGCAGGGACGTTTGTGATCTCTCCGAGTGCAGCTCTGCGCAGACCTGCTGCGGTGGTTTTACTCGTCTTTGCTGGGATTCCTGCGGCTGGGAGCTGCTAAACACAAGAAAAAAAACACTCTGAAACTCAAGAGAAGCTTAAGACGTGCTGCACAGGTGAACAAAAAGCCGAGCAGGAGGCAGACGGCGACGTTAGCTCACAATGCTAGCTAGCGAAGTTAACAGCAGCCGCTTCGCTAACAACCTAACGCAGTAAAACTGCAAAGTAAGTAAAGTTTACTCACCACACCACGAACTTCCACAGACGACATGTTTAATGAGACCAAGCTATGGCTTAAAGAAACGACACGGTGGTTTAGTTTAGCACCAAACAGCAAGATTAACCAACAAGTTTGCGACCGTGAACACGGACTTCTGCAGATAAACAACACGGAAACGAGCGGCTTTCAAATACCGCTCCCTCAAATCTGATTGGATACGGCTTCGGAGGGACGCTCCTGATTGGCTGATAACGCTGGGTTAAAGGTCCAATCTACGGACTTTAAAAATGAATAATAATAATAATCATCATTAAATTACATTTTACATTATAAAATAAAAAACATTATAAATTATATATAATATATAATATAATTATAATGAAATTAAAAGTATCATAAAATGAATACATTTTCAGGTTTTCATGTTAGTAACTGCATGTTTGTGTTAAATTGTGATTAAATACTGAAGAAAAATATACTTTATTTTTATTTATATAAGCAAGTAAATTGTAGAAGACCACTTGAGCTTTGGGTACTAAGTTTTCAAAATGTAATTATTTAGATGTATATGATTTTTATGTCCTGTTTAAATAAATACCTGATCAGTTTATTGATGGTTTAACTTACATTTTATTAACACCACCTCTGTGCTGCATACTGTCCCAGAAATGACTGAATTACCTTCTTTTATGATTAAAAACTCTTCACAAAAGCATCACTAAATGCACTTTGTCACATCTTCCAGCAGAAAAACACACACCTACTCTCCCATTAATCTTTATTGAACATTTTAACTATATGAAAGAGTTCTAATTAAACGTAGCTCCGCCCACTTCAACCCACCTGTCATTAAATGTCAATTAAACACCTGACAGAAACCTACTGGCCAGGGGAAGGCGTTTCAAGGCCATTTCAATAATATTCAAGTCCTAATGGGTCAAATTAAAGAGCTCAGAATTGTCATGTTTTTGGAGGAAGTCCATAAAGGACTTTATACACAGAAAATGAATGTTGTATTCACAGTACTCCTGCTGAAATCACCTGATTTTTAATCAAAAAGGACACTGTGTTTCTTAATCAATGACTCATTACTTTATATGGCATCAGGGTGCTGTTTGAATCATAAAATACATTATTCATCCTCCTGTTTAAACTTTTATTGAGATCGTGCAGCAAATGCACTGAAATTCTGCATCAGTGTAAATCAAACGCTTCCACCTGGACAGGACGTACAGACTTTCAAAATAAAACCCGTGTCCATGCATTTATCTCGGCTGGCGAGAAAAACAATGTTATTTCAGCCAGTGACGACTTCATGTTGCCAACATGAGGTAACATTCAACATCACTGAAGTCTCAAGGAGTTCAAAAGGACGAGCACTTTTATTTCTTGCTGCCTTTTTATTTTTATTTGAGCATCTTCTGATGACATTGCAATACAGAAACAGTAGAAAACACACAACCCTAATGGACGGCTGGATAATAACAAGCTCCTCTTCATGTGGAGGGTTCACATGACGAGTCTGGTGATAATCAATACTTTTCTTATTGCCAACAAATCCAACACTGACGTGATCCCACAAACAAGAAGTGCCCGATTGATCTCGTTCCTCGGAGCAACAGAGCTCCAGCGGTGAAAGACTCGCTACTGCACCAAATGTGGAATCATCCGCCGCAGAAAATAGTCCCTAACACGTGCCCTACGGCAGG
Organism: Nannoperca australis; assembly: GCA_036023655.1. Taxonomy (NCBI): domain Eukaryota; kingdom Metazoa; phylum Chordata; class Actinopteri; order Centrarchiformes; family Percichthyidae; genus Nannoperca; species Nannoperca australis. The sequence continues at coordinate 4,676 of JAVQJD010090745.1, forward strand.
TTTTAGTCTCCTTGGGATTTGATGACAACAATAAAAGGTTTATAAAAGCAGCAGCCTTGTCCTTTAAGATCAGACACATCCAGTCAACTTAAGCCAAATCTTTTGTACAGTAGCTGAGGATCTGGAACAAACTAACATTTTATGGCAGCGTTGTCAGTATTTATTAAAGTTCACGCGGTCCAGTTCCAGTCTTTGGGTCCTGGTTCACTGCTGCATGCCTCAGTCTCTGCGTTTGTGCATTGGACCAAATATCTATTTCAATATCAGCCGATATCCATTCGCATTTTTTATTCAAAAACAAAAAGGTTCATGATATCGTTATCAAGTTGCTAATTACAGGTTTTATAAAGTGACTTATTTCTACAAAGAAACAGGAAAGAAATCACAGAAGTGGGTGAAAATAATCAGTATTGATCCATTACTGATTTTTATTTGCCTCCTAGAGCTGCAACAATAAGTCCATTAATCGATCGGCATATATTTTAATATTCCATTCATCGTTTTCCAGCAATGAGTGCCAGCTTCTTTATTTTTAGGTTATTTTGGTGGAACAAAACCAGCTATTTGAAAACAGCTTGTATCGAATTCTAGAGACACAAAACGATGAGTTGAGGAGATGACAGATTAAATCGATAATGAAAATAATGGAAGGCTGCAGCCCGAGTGCGTTCAGTCAGTCCTGATCTCTAAATATGGATTCAGACAAATGAAAGAAACCCTGAATGAGGGAGAAAACTTAAATGATGCTTTCAGATCTGTTTTTCAAGTGTTCCCCAGTTTCCTACATGATCGTGTTGTTCATTTTAAAACTTAAAGTTTTAAAACTATACAGAAAAAAAACTATTGAATCCTTGAACTGACTGTTACAAACATCGTTCAAGTCTAAAACATTAGCAGAGCGCTAACAGACTCTTTAGTCACTTGTTGACTTGTTGTTACAGAACGAGGAGGAAGTCTCACATGTTGTAAAATAATGCAGACTTTGGTTGTGAGGAGTTCACTTGAAGCGTCGTTCTGAATTATATAAAATAATAAAATGTCGCGTGTTGCTAAACATAAACAGGAGACAAGCGATGAGCCGGCAGCTCTGGCCTGAACATTTATTGTGCAGAGCGGACGGCTGCGATCCGGAACTCCATCAGTTGCCGTTGTGGCTCATCTGAAGATACTCGTGGTGCAGCTTCTCCTGCGCCTCGTACAGCTTGCGCAGCTTCTTGGCTTGTCCTTTGCTCAGCTCCTTCCCCTCGGCATCGTGAGTGGGGAAACCCTGCACACAGCAACACAAGAACACAGGTGCGTCTTCAACACGGCTCCAGTCCTCCTGAAGACAGACGCTTAACAAAGTGACTGATTAGATGTGCGTGTAATCGTGCTTTAATCTCAACTTTATTCATCTTTTCAATCTCTTGTCTGAGGTTGTTTCAGCCACAGAGCACCTGATGTTTCCCCACGTGGGACAAACGTGTTCTGATCGGGTCGCTCTCTTGCGACCATTTCCATTATTAGTGGAACTTTAGGGTCCATATAAAACATTCAACCCAACTTCTGTGAATATCCCAGTGTGCAGTGTCTGTGCAGGCCCTGCGAACACTTCATCACGCTTTAAATACGTCTTTCCACATGAAATGACTTGCTTTTAGTGGTTTTATTTAAATATCTGTATATATTTGTGCTCTTGTTTGCAACAAAACGTCTGTTTCTGAGAAGTGAGAAGCGAGCAGGGATTTACCGTTTCATCAAACTTGGAGTATTTGTCGGTGTCGGTGCGAAACATGTCACACGGAGGAACCTTCATCTTGGAGAGTTTGATCATCTGAAAAGACACGGACGAGTCAGTGACCACAGACAGGAAGTGAAGAAGAAGAACTCTGCACACCTCACCTCTTGTTCTTGTTTCTTCCTGGCAGCCTCTTCCTTCTTCTTCTTCTTCTCTTCTTCCACCTGACGACAACAACAACAACAACAACAACAACAACAACAGGTCACAGACAGTCAGGTTGTCCAGAGATTAAACACTCACAGCTGCTGGTTGCCAGTTTGTGAATTTACTCTTTATATACTTTATTTCTAGGCGCACACACACACACACACACACACACACACACACACACACACACACACACACACACACACACGTGTGTTGTTAATGTAGGAACCATTCCAACAGGCTCTTCCTCTCCTCCCTCACCTTCTTCTTCTCCTCTCGCTCCTTCAGTAACGTCTCCTTGTCCACCAGCTTCACCACCGTAGGCAGTCCTGCAACACATTCACCGGGCGTCGCTCATCACGTGTGCACTTTATGTAACGTAACGTAACGTAACGTAGCGTAACCGGGTTCAAAGACAGCGGGGAGATTCCTCTCCGTTACCTTCATGATCTTCCAGCCGGACTCCGAGCTCCGGTAACGTGTCGTCACGGATGACGTCGCACAGCTGCAGCAACTCTGTCACTGGACCAGATTAAAAGAAAGAAACGGACTCAAACCTTCTCGGATTCAGCTCTAGCACGATCACATTTATTAATGAATGAATTTATAAATAAATGAAAGTTCGTACCTTTCTGCTCTCGGGCTATTTTCCGGACGCCCTCTCTGAAATGTGACAGCACGGCGAGGTACGGCATCACGGCGCTCTCCAGCTGGAAACACCAAGGTGTCCTTTCAATACTTGAGATCTGAGCATGATCTGAACGGCTAACAGGACTGACTCATTATGGGATGTTAGTAGTGTTATAAATTATAATTATAATAGTCTGTACTCACGTCGAGGTTCTGACTTTGCCCCCCCACTGGGAACCCGATGGACTCCGGCTCTTCAATGGCACCAAAGATCTGAAACGACAGCAGATGTTTGGTTCAGTGGAAACTGATTTTATAGAAATGAGAGGAAACAACAGCTTATATATTTGTATATTTTAATATTCCAGTCAGTGAGTGGAAGCACGTTTACATCTCGGTGCTCGACCTTTTACACTATTTAAAGTCAAAGATCAACCGTCCCGTCAGTCGTACAGTAGCTTGGAGAGTAACTGCACCCGGCCAGAGGGGCCACAGTACAGCGCCCTCTAGTGGCCCCCCACGCTGTGCAGCACACCTGAATCTACAGCGTGCGGCTGAATACATTCAAAATAAAAGAGGTGCTTTAATGTCGACCAGCAGCTGGTACAACATGCCAGAGGAGAGTAGATGTGGACATTCACTAGCCACTTGCACCCGGTTCCTTTTATGGACCTTTTTCTAGTTTGTCTCTCTTGTTTTCTCTACATATTTGTATTGAAAACTGTGTTAAATGACATAACACTGAGCAAAACACACCAACATTCACACACACGTCAGTGCCGGTCTCGGCTGGGCGTGGTCACAGAGGTGCGTTCACTTTCACCAGTGTTTAGCAGTTTGCGCACCTTCAGCATGTGGGTGAGATACGCAGCGATGCTCTCCAGCAGCATGCGGTTGGGCTGCAGCTTGGCGCTCTTCCTGCCGGCGATGTAGCTGTTGCTCTGGCCGACCAGCACCCTCATCTCCTCCATGGCGGCGCGAGTGTCCACGTTGTCACACAGAGCCTCGTGGACGGCAGACTTCCTGTCGTAGAAGCTGGACGACACGAGAGGAGGAAAGCGTTTCGGGTTGAACTATTTCGAATGTGCAGAAGAGTCCGGAGACGCAGAGTGGACACAAATACAGCTGTCAGTTAGCACGTTAGCACGTTAGCTCGTCTGGGAGTCAGTGGGTGTTTGGTTTGATCCTTAGCTCTTAAAAAAGGTGAGTAAAAATCCTAAACTGTTGTTTTCTAACAATAATCCAGAATCTAATGGAAACACCCCACCGGTTGTTTGTGGAGGGAAATCTTCGTCCCTGCAGGAGGTTCGTGTCCCTAATGCATCGCTCCCGTCTTCACTCTCTTACCTGTTGTTAAGCTCCGCCTCTGCGGCCTCCCACTTCTCGAAGCGCCCCGTGATGTCAGTCGGCGTGCGCAGGACGTCTTTCACGTTCAGGAAGAACTCCTGTCGGGTAAAACAGCAGGTTCATGATCATTTAAAACAGATTTACAGCACCTCTACAGTAAACCGCTGCTCACAACGTCACCTACGTTCATGAACCTCTCGTACTGGACGGCGGACTCCATCGTGTTGGGGGAGTAGTCCAGGGTGTCTTTCCAGGAATGCATTAAGAAAGCCAGGCGGAGCTGGCGAGCTGCAGGACGGGAAGAGGAGCGTTACAACTGCCTCTACTGACGCAGGGAGCAAACATGTGCTTGTTACAGACAATCTGATGTCTTTAGACTCATGAACCGTCGCTGTGCTGCGAGAGGCTCTGCGAGACATGTATCAGCAGGAACTTCAACATTACTGACACATGAGGATAGTGATCACGTTACATCACCTGTGTTCTTGGCCAGCGCGTCCTTGATAGTGATGAAATTCTTGAGAGATTTGGACATCTTGCAGCCTGCGATCGTCAAGTGTCCGGTGTGCAGGAAGTATCGGACCCAGTTATCGTTCTCAAAGAAAGCCTGTGAGGGGAAACAACAACCCCGTGCTCAGAGTGTGGGTTTAACTGGAGACTTTAAATGCATCACAGGATCATCTGTGTAAATATGTTCTCTGTACCTCGGACTGAGCCAGCTCGTTGTCGTGATGGGGGAATCGGAGGTCAAACCCGCCACCATGGATGTCCATGGACTCTCCCAAGACGGAGCCGGCCATGGCCGAACATTCAATATGCCAGCCGGGTCTTCCCTGCCACAACACAAACAAACAAACATGTCCAGAAGTTCTTCCTGTTCTACTTTCTGAGAGACCTCATGAGACTGAGGATGAACTCTCACCTTCCCCCACGGAGAGTCCCACGAAGGCTCTCCGGGCTTGGAGGTTTTCCACAAGGCAAAGTCATTGGGGGACTTTTTCTCACTTAATCTGTCAGCAGAGACGCTCAGGTCACCTGAAACAAAGAAGTCTAGAGTGTAAAGCAGCCAACAGGACCACAGTGACTGCCTCAGCTAGCTGATTTTCTGACTTTAACGACTCCTCGTGGGATTATTAAAGACCGGGATTGTTTGAAAGCTGCTCCATAACCACATACAGGAAGTGAGACACGTACCTTCCCCCTCTTGTAAAGCGTTCTGGTCTCCCACCGCCTCCGGCACCAGTTTGGCGTACGAGTGCAGAGGGCTGCCGTCGAACTTGGAGGTGTCAAAGTACACTGAGCCGTTGGATTCATACCTGCAAACATCAGCAGAGTAAAGACGTCACTCTGCAGCGGTGTAACAGCGTGGGTGTAACAGCGTGGGCGTAACAGCGTGGGTTTAACAGCGCGGGCGTAACAGCGCGGGCGTAACAGCGCGGGTTTAACAGCGTGGGCGTAACAGCGTGGGCGTAACAGCGTGGGCGTAACAGCGTGGGTGTACCAGCGTGGGTGTACCAGCGTGGGTGTACCAGCGTGGGTGTAACAGCGCGGGCGTAACAGCGCGGGCGTAACAGCGTGGGTGTAACAGCGCGGGCGTAACAGCGTGGGTGTACCAGCGTGGGTGTACCAGCGTGGGTGTAACAGCGTGGGTGTAACAGCGTGGGTGTAACAGCGCGGGCGTAACAGCGTGGGTGTACCAGCGTGGGTGTAACAGTGTGGGTGTAACAGCGCGGGCGTAACAGCGCGGGCGTAAGAGCGCGGGCGTAACAGTGTGGGCGTAACGTCACCAAGGTTTCTTCCTCACCCGAAACCATTCGAGACAACCTTCTTCACAAACTCCACGATCTCCGGGACGTACTCGCTGACCCGAGTGAGGACGTCTGCAGGAAGAACCTGGTGGTCCAGAAGACAACGTATACACAGAAACAACAATGGAATAACACACTACATGGAGTATATCGTGTATATTTAGAGAGTTCTGGGGTGTTTCGGCCACATGTTGCAGCTCCTGTACTTCACTGTAATGTAACAGTAATAGTTACTGTATTTACTGTAGCTGACAACCAACAGGCTGTGATTATAAGGAACTAGAAGGACTCTTTGTGTCTTGCAAAAGAAGGATGAAAGTACTAAACGCAGTATCAGACAGGGCGGGGCAGCACTGCACACAACCCGCTCTACTCACATTCAGGGCCTCCATGTCTTTGTGGTACTCTCCCTCCCAGTATTTAGGCAGAATGGAGAAGATTGAATTGTCCGTGACTTGACTTCCAAACTGTGAGTCCAACCAGTCAGCCAGCAGGTCCTTGGAGGTCTCCAACAGCACCTGAAACATGAATCCATCAGTGCGTCCAGCTTTGTTCATGTCTTCACCTTCCCGCCACGTTAACCGACTCACACAGAGAGGACATGTCGACGACACGAGGCGAAAAATGCTCCAGTGTTCTTCTAATGCTTTTCGTGCTAGCTACGTAGCTACGTAGCACTTCTCAAACTGTAAATATTAAACGTGCTAAAGATGTTTTTCACGTTATTACGACACACAAACGTCACGTTCTTGTAATAACAAAATACTATTTATTGTGTGTGTGTGTGTGTGTATATATATATATATATAACTATATATATAAATATATATAACTATATATATATATATAACTATATATATATAACTATATATATATAGTATTTAAGCTTCCACACTGATCTAAAGTATTAATTTACTCAATATATGATCATTTACCTCATTTATTACTTTAAGATAAGTACAAATCATCAACTGTTTTCTGAAATCTTTAAATTCGAAACAAAATCTGTCTCTCAGAAGGAAAAATGTTTTACATTTTGGGAAATATAACGATATTTGCATTCTTGTCGAGGGTGAGATGAGAGGATGGACCTCCTGGTAACTTCCTGGAGTCGCTGGTGGTTGCCTGGCAACAAATACTCTTTGTGCTAAGCTACGTTAGCAGCTTCATATTCAATCTGACTCTCAGCATGCTTCAGTAAAGGTCAAACTCTTCTTTAATCTGTGATGTCTGAAGCGGGACTGAAGCGTGGCTGCAGGGTCTCACCTGAGCCAGAGGTTGAACCACCTCCTCGTCTGCCGCCCCACTCTCCATCGCCACCTGCAGGGGCTGCAGAGCGCCTGCAACAGCAGCGTCCAGCCGCTCCAGCATCTGCTTCTTATGAGGGTGTGTGTCAGACGCCAAGTGGACCTGAAAGGGCTGAGAACACACACACACACACACACACACACACACACACACACACACACACACACACACACACACACACA
>JAVQJD010090752.1:0-19168 GCA_036023655.1 Nannoperca australis
ACAAAGTCAAGTCAAGGTCGAAGAAGTAGTTTAAAGAAGGGAAAGAGCTGACTTGTGTTGACTTGACGTGAGAGAAGGAGCACTTTATGGAACATTTACCTGTCGCAGAAGTAGAATTACAGCTGCAGACGTTGCCGGTTTAGTTCTAAACTCCTAAACTCCTGTTACTTTACTTTGATAGGTATTTTATTGAATGTGAGTTTGTGTTTAAGCAGAGCGTATGGAACAGTTTCTTTCTTTCCGTGCATATGCACTGACAATAACGGTGCTTGGATTTAAAGTGCACTGGAAACGGTTGTTTTGGTTGTTGCAGCTTCCAAATGGAATTGTGTTGATTGTGATGGATCGTTGAACATGTTTCAGGTGAGCTGATGAACCGTTTTGTGAACTGTAACGTGAATATTGGTAAAATACTGGCACTTTCTGGTCGTATCCAGTTGATAAAACGTCTGTTTTTGGTCTCTGCTCCGGACTGAAGCAGTAACTTACAAACTGGTAGTTGTTCTCCCCCATCTTGGTCCAGCTGATGCGGTACAGGGCCACGTCCGGCGCTCCGTGCTGCCAGGTGGCTCTGAACGAGGACTGGGTCACTTCGGAGAACACAAGGCTATTGGGGGCAGGAACCACATCTGTTCAGGCACAAGAAGAAGAGGGAGGAAGGACGGGTCGGTGATTAAGACGAGCTCTGAGAGAGGAGGTGCGTGTGTGTGTGTCCTTGTACTGCCATCTTTAGGAGGACCAGATTTTAGACCTTGACAGACTATTTGGTCGTCACTCGTTTGAAGGTGATCACTCATTCATTCATTCATTCAGCCTGACAGTGTTCATTACCCAAACCAGTCAGACACAAGTCCCAAAGATTCAAGCACTTTCAAGGTATCTAAACCACTGTTACTGTAAATTCCTGGAGACGACAAACAAATACGACGACGATACGATAGATTTCATTTCAAAAAGATGTCTGGTTCCCATCAGTGACTGTGTCCGTAACAAAACACCAGATCATGTTGAAAATCAAGCAGTAATATTCAAATTCAAGCATATTTCTAACCTTGAAAACACAACGGCTAAAATGAAGCGTGTGTGTATCTTGGACGAACCCTGCATCTCCAGTTTTTATTTATTTATTTTTTGTTATTATGAACACAGAATGAAGCTGTTAGCTTAATAAAGAAATATGTCCGTGTAAAGGTTAATTGTTCTACGCTTGTGGCCATTTTCCTGTCGTTATGTCTCATCAATGCAGCTAGCGAGCTATGTTGCAAGATGGCGTCTTCACTCTTAATCCTGCCTTCAAAGCTCTGATTGGTTAATTGTTTCTTTACAAGTTCTATAAAATATATCTGAGTCACTGAATAAACCTGAGATGTTTCAGACTTTCTGGAAGCAGTAGTATAGAAGTATAGAACAACATATGTGCGTAAAAATACTGAAAACCCACACACACACACACACACACACACACACACACACAGAGGTTTAATGGTGCACAGAGAGAGTCTGGGAGCTGTTTTCAGTCCAGGAGGGGAAGTGAAGAGTTAAAACCACCGCAGACACGTCTATAAAACACTGTTCAGGTACTGGAGAGGGTTTGATGCAGTTAAAGGGGAAGTTTACAGTATTTTCTCACTAACTGTCTCACTAATAGTCATAAAGATGAGCTGCTTTTGATTAAATTTCTACTTAAACTTTTGCTGTCACTCAATATACAATGGAGGTCAATGGCATTTCAGTGATTCAAGAAAAATGTATTAACAATCAAATGTCAGCAGTTTAACTGCGATGCATTTTCTAATTTTTACAAAAGACACTCAGAGGGGGGGTGAGAGGAAGGTGCAGACCTGTGTTGGCGGTTCCGAGCATCGGGGCACCAGGTCCGTCGTCGTAGATCGGGGTGACGGCCACATCGTACGTGGTCTGGGAGCTGAGGCTGGACAGGTCCAGGGTGGTGATGTCCCCGTTGACTTCAGCCTGTAAGATTAAACTAACAGTCACTCACAGAGCGCAACACCTTCACGTCACTCCGGTCACAGAAAACGTTGTTTTAAAAGGCATCGTGTGTTCGTGACAGGACACTTTGCAGGATCACACAGAGTTTGTTCACTTCTAAGAACGGCACAGTGTACGCAGACACTTACTGCGTGGTGTAGGTGTTTGTTTGCTGTTCTAAATGCAGGTACAGACAACAGTGAGGATCAGATAAAGAGCACCTTGGAACTAAGAACCACCTTAATTCAATGTTTGGTATTTGAAGCCTGAATGGGTGAAGTTTGTCTTCACGTGTGTGATGTGCGAGCGTCCTCCTGGACGAGCAGTTGCTTTAAGTGGAAGGAGTTTGGTGAGAGAGAACAGCTGCTGAACGGACCTGGAGGTGAGAGTGTTGCAGGAACGCCGCGGTACAGAAGCTACACTTCCTGATATTTAACAGATAGATCACAGAAAAGCTGAAGCCGTGGTATAAACTGCACATTAATCCCCTCACCGTCGTAACATGTTGGTAATACTGTTGTTTGATTTGTCAGAAACCAGCAGCCGGCTGTGGGAAAGACATGGCTTTTATTTGAAATGTGTTTTCAAATGAAACACTGCGAGTTTTCCACTGCAGGAGAAACCTCAGCACTCAGCGGGCGTTCCACCGAGACGGGAACTTCAGCTGTAATCCTTAAGAGGAGCTGAGCTGGCGTGGCTTTCTGGAAACGTGGCGCAGGTGTCCACCGATTCATCCCGCACTGTTTGTCCTCCGCTGACGTCCAAGTGAGAAACGATGAGGACGCTCCAGCCAGGCTGGGCTGCTGCCAGCACACTGCTGTTCTCAGGAAGATCAGCCAGCAGAGAGGAGAAGCTTCGGACTTTCCCAGAACCAAGACATCGCCGCTGACGGATGCCTCGCCCGTCTGAAGCTCTCCGTGGGGGGGGGTTATTGTTTAAAGCCGCCTCTGAACGACCTTACGAACTACGCCAACAACTTGTGCTGCCACAACTGACACCTGCCAAGAGAAAAGGGCCTCGGCTGCACGTCCCTGAGACACACGTGAAACTGATTTAGGCGATTTAGACGGTGCTTTCAAAGCTGCACAACAAGGACCAACGAGGACGCTGCCAGTTTGAAATTTAATCATTCAAAAAACAAACAAAACCTACATCCATCTTGCAAATCGTCCATAATCATAGAAAACAGATCTTCAAAGTTTTACTTTTAGCCTCATGTAGCTTAAAATCTAACCCCCATGTTCATCTTTAATGGTTATCGTCATCAATTCAGCTGCAACAGACATTTATTTTCACTTCTTTAACAGTTCACTTTATAAAATGTGGTATAAAGCAGCACATCTGTACTTTGTTCTCAGTGGAAAAGGTGTGTAGCTACACGGCACCACCTCACATCCTTTAAACGAGGACAAACAGGGTCATCCTGTACAAAGAGACACAACCTCAGGTTTACCTTGTTCAGGTCTCCTTCCTCTGCTTTGTAGGTGATCATGTACTTGCGGACGGCCCCGGGAGCGGCGTCCCAGTTGAGCCTCATGGTGCTGTGAGTTATATCAGTGATTCTCAGGACTCCAGCAGGAGGCGTGGGCACTGACGGAGGACAGGGAGTACAGTGAAGCACACAAATATGTTTTGTGAAGACATTAAAAAGATGCTGGCGGACACCGGCGGAGCAGATCTTTGGATATATTCTGGTTTTCTGTGCATCTGTTTTCTATCTGTAAAGTTATCCATCCAAAATATATAAGCTTCAGCATGCAGGAGATGTGATCCAGCTGCTGACATGAAAATAAAACTCTGCGAAATTCTGTTAAAGTTCAGTCATTTTCATAAAAAAACATATTTTTTCCAATAAATAAGCTACATATTAAAAGGTTGGAAGTTCTACCAGTAAAAACTGGATCTGTTGTTGCACAACTGAATGACAGTACAGTCTGTCTAAGTGTCGAGCTGAAACTCGTGCATTACATAACATACAGGTGACTCCTGTCCCCTCCAGAGGGTCGCTGGCAGCCTCTCCGTACAGGGCGTAAAGCGTGATGGAGTACGCCGTGCTGGGAATCAGCTGCAGCAGCTGGACGCTCGTTACATCTCCTCCAACACGAACCTGCAGAGGGAGGGAGGAGCGAGAGAGAGAGAGAGTGCAGGTGGAGGTCAGACAGCAGAAGAGACAGGACTCAACACCTGGTGAACAGGTGACCTCAGAGAAAAATAACACACACACACACACACTTTCTGGTACTAAAACTGCTGATGCGATAGCTTTCACACACAAACACGATGATGCTAAAGATGTTTCCAGGTCCAAACCAGTGTTTCTGCAGAGCTAACATGACAGTTTAGTAAACTGTGTTATTGGTGGTTCTGTGATTAATTAGTTTCTTGTCTTGTTTTAGTACTCCACCCTCTGCTAACAGGGCATGAGGCTAACAAAACATCAGTGAGGCTAAACTACTGGCAGTCCAACACCAGCTAACAGTTAGTTACCTGTTTTAGGTAGTTACTTTAGTTAAACTGACTATCGTCAGCTAGCCGTGCACAAAGCAAATTCAATCCTAGCTGAGCTCAAACTTAGCTACTAACTCTCTCTGTTCCTACTAAAACTGCTGATGCGATAGCTTCCACACGATGACGCTACAAGTTTCCAGCTCCAAACCAGTGTTTCTGCTGTGTTTTAGCCCAGTTTAGTACAAATTATTCACAGAAGACATATATTTGTCAGTTCTTTTCCTGGTTTTCCTTCCTACAGTACACAATGATATTTGTATTTAAAAGTGTTTGTGTGTAAGTCAGTGTTTGTCTCTTCAGCCAGCTCTGTAAAGATGGTTTTCCCGTTCAGACTGTGAGCCAGACCTGATCACCAAACATCGGCGTTGGAACTCACTAATGCTGCAGCCAGAGTTCAACATCTGGTGGAAAGACAGACTAAACCCAGAGGAGTGGAGCAGATTAGTGCCCATGCTTTTGCTTGTTTGGGTGTCCATGTACACTTTGCATTGTTCTCAACGTAGCGTAGCATCCTTCATCCAGGTTTACATTAAATGGTCCTTTAATACTCCTTTAACTGGTAACAAGCTAACATGTGCACAAGAATACACTATAAAACCATTTCAATTAGTGTTTCATGTCAAATGATTCATGTTGATGAATCATTTAATGCTCCACTTCATCATTTCGAGGTCCTGGTACACATATTTTCAAGCACAGACCACCTGGCTGTGCATTAAATCACTCCTTACATTTTCCCTGCTGTATAATTGCACATGTAGGGAAACACCACAGAGGCGTTCGCTTTCCGCTTGTGTAGCATCTGTTCGGTTTATATCATCCTGATGACTTCAGGCCATGAGCTAATGCTTCCCATTACCCAGCGTGCCTTTTTGTAGGCCCGGCCTGAGCCGAGCTCCTTAAGTCCACTTCCCGTTCTTCAAATCGCTCATCGAATCTTTCGTCATCTGGAAGCAGCAAGGCGGCGCGAGCAGAAGCCTGCTCTTGTAAAACAATGTGGAAATGCTGAGCACACAAATTAAGATGTGTGCGTGTGTGTGTGTGTGCGTGTGTGTGTGTGTGCTTGGTGTTGTATTGCTAACATTGTGGGGACATCTGTTCACTCAGTCACATTATGTATAAACACAAACTAGAACTGATAACTTCACTGTGCAATAGCAATATTTATATTAATGTAAATGCATTAGTTTTTGTATATTTCTTTTCTTTTCTATTGTTTGCATGTTATATTTTTATATCTATTACTGATTTTGTCACCTTTGCTGCTGTAGCACTGCAGTTTCCCCTGTGATGGACTAATGGACTAATATATATATATATATATATATATATATATAATTATCTTATCTTATTATGGAGACAAAATGCTGCTAAAGCGTTACATTTTAATGCTAACACTTTTTGGTTTTTTGCTAAGGTTAGGCTAAAGGTCATGCTAACTTTCTGTACTCTGTATTCCTTCCATATTTCCTATGAAGACTCAGTTTCCCATGATTCACAAGCAGGTGTATGTCCAGTTTGATTAATTATGAATTAATTAATTAACTCTCATTCATGGCTCCCTAGTTTCTGCCAATTAGGGCAATCGACTAATGTTGGTGGACCAAAGGTACTGTCAAACCAAGCTAACAATTAAGGCACAAAGCTAACATTAGCTTAGCAAGACTTAGCTACAAGTAAAGCATAATTTAATGACAGGGCATAAGGCTAATGTCACATTAGCAGGACTTAGCTACAAACAAAACAACATCAGTTACATAAAATAAAATAAAATAACTAACTAACAGGTAATGAAGCTAACAATGCATTAGCAGGAGTTAGCAAAACAATGTCAGCTAACAAGGTACGCTAAAGTGACAGTAGTTAGCCGAATTTATTGTTTTAGATGAGTTTTTTGTTTTAGTGAAACTTTTTTGTCAGTTCACTTTGATGCTTACAGTATTTTAGTTAGGTTTATAGTTTTAGCTAGCGAGCTGGAGCTAACCTCACCAACCTCAGCTAACAGGGCATGACGCTTACATGACATTTGTGGAGTCAGTTTAGTGAATTGTGGTTGTTAGTTTAGTAAACTGTGTTATTGGTGGTTATGTAATTAATTAGTTTATTCTCTTCTTTAGTATTCCACCCTCTGCCAACAGGTCATGAGGCTAACAAAACATTAGTGAGGCTAAATTACTGGCAATCCAACACCAGCTAACAGGGCATGACACCAACAGGAAATTAGCTAGTTTAGTTAACTGTTTTAGGTAGTTACTTTAGTTTAGCAGAGTTAAACTAACTGGCAAACCATTGTCAGCTAGCTATGCACAAAGCAAATTCAATGCTAGATGAGCTAAAACTTAGCTATCACCAGCTAAAGAGGCTCATCACCTCCCAATTAACTTCAAGCTAGTTCCCAAGTTAAAAACCCCAGTTGCATTTGAAGGTCTTGCGTTACTTCACCTCGTTCTCCAGCTGAGGCGCGGTGGCGTTGATGGACTTGTACAGAAGCCTGTAGCCGGTGGCGCCGTCGGCCTCCTCCCATCTCACCCTCATGGTGCTCGAGGTCTCATCGTAGACGTTCATGTTCTTCACGGCTGACAGAGGCACTGAGAGGACAAACACACAAGGAACATGCACTTTAATGTCTTTTAGTAGATTAACGCGACACCAAGAGTTCAGAGAAGCCTCGATTTCAGCTATCAAGCTCCTCTTATGTGGAACCAGCTTCCAGTTTGTTTACGGGAGGCAGACACCCTCCTCACATTCAAGAGCAGGCTTAAGACTTTCCTTTTTGATAAAGCTTATAGTAGGGCTGACTCAGGTGAACCCTGAGCCACCCCTTAGTTATGCTGCTATAGGCCTAGACTGCCGGGAGACTTCCCATGATGCACTGAGCTCCTCTCTCTTCCTCTCTATCTGTACACACTCATCCCATTAGTGCTTGTTACTAATTCAACTTCTTCCCTTTTACATAGTTGTGTGCTTTCTCTGCTCTCTTTCTCTACCAATACTATTGCCAATGCTATTACTTTACATTTCTGTGTTCCCTTACTTCTCTCTCTCTCTCTCTCTTTCTCTCTGACTACCTAGAGCCTGGTTCTGTTCAAGGTTTCTATATGTTAGAGGGAGTTTTCCTTTGCCACTGTTGCCTAGTGCTACTCATGGTGGGAATTGTTAGGTCAATAAAGAAAATATAAAGAGTCGCTTTAGACCTGCATTTACGAAAAAGTGCCCTGAGATAACTTCTGCTATGATTTTGCACTATATAAATAAAACAGAATTTAAATTGAACATCAGACAGCATAGTAAGTATCCCATCCTTAACTGAATGGCATGAAGGAATTTAGTTGTTTTTTCTCATTCTGCAGTGGATGACTCTCTCGGCAGATGCTTCCATCCACAGTGACTTTGAATCCACCACCAGATAGCAGCAAATCACCATCACTGTTCCTGTAGAACTTTTATGGCTTAGAATGAAAGTTAAAGCCTTGTCGGTGAACAGTAAACAGACACAGACGTTCACATGTACCCCTGAAGTGATTAAAAATAGACCAGCTGACTGTATTGAGTTCCAAAACACTGATATACTGTACAGTATAATAATATAATATTAGTACATGGTGGTGAGATGACACTAGGCTCCAGGTGGGGTGGGGTGGGTTTAATGTGCGGTTGTGGTTATTAGAATTAAAAACATCTTGTTTAAGACCCATGATATACTGATTACAACTCTGGGGGTTGTTTTCATACATTTTTTGTCACAGTGAGGAGGGTATTGTCCTTTGCCATCAGTACATAGATAACCTTCTGGAAATATGGGAATATTTTCCTTCCAGTGTTACCAAACCAAACACATTCACTTTAGTTGAGGCAATGATTTCATAATATAGGTGGGGCAGCACATAAAATGTAGGGAAAAGAAATGCATTTCTAAAAGAAAGAAAACAAATGTCTGAAAACTATCTAGACAAAACTCCAACTCTACATGTAAATAAAAATGCTTTGTTAATGTCATATACAGCATGCGCACATTTGAGGCTTTTAGAATGGGCAACACAGCTCTGAGCACATTATTATATTAATCAAATTATTGTTATATAGCAACTCGAAGTGTTAAACATAGAGAGTTGGTTGTGCCTTATGTTAGATAATTTCTCCTCCAGCTAAAGGCCACAGAAGTAACCTTCCCTGCCTCATCAAACTGGCCCATGCACCAAGGCCCTTGGGCCCTGGTATGTGTCAAAACCCTGAAAACAGGCTCTGAAGCTTTTTTCTGTTGGGTCCCAATATATTTTATAGAAAATGAGAGTGGGTCCCAAGGCGAAAGAAACTAAAATCCTCACCTTTTAGGTCCTGGACTGAAACAGTATGAAATCCCCTGAGGTGATGATGATCAACATTTGGTGGAAATGTAGATTTTATAGATGTTTAGCTAATTCTCTAGCATGATGTACAATGACTGTAATTGTAAAAAAAATTGCCTCAATCCCAAACTGGCAACATGGGTACTAGATGAAAAACGCATTTGTGTTATTTGATGCAGGGCTGAAAATCAAAGAGGTAACAGCAAAGTGCAAAAGACAGAAAGGGACATTTAACTCTGATGAAAGGCATGAAAGGATTATAAAATGCTGAGAACCAAGGAAATTTCAGAATTGTGCTTCAAGGAACAAAAAAATCATCATCAGAGTCTCAACTTTCAACTCCAATTCAATTCAATTCAATTCAATTCAATTTTATTTATATAGCGCCATATCATAACAAAGTTATCTCAGGGCACTCAATCACATGGAGCCGGTCGAGACCAACTTCCACGCACAATGATCTCACAAACTTGTATGAAATCCAACTTTGGCCACAACCCCCAACACACATCCTCCCATGCAACACAAAAAAAAACTTTTACCATTTGGGTTATACATTTTTTAATTATTCAGTTATCAGTTTAATTATTTTTATTATTTCTTCTTCTTCTATTTTATTTAAATGTTGTAGTTCTTTAAAGAAATGTCCTCTAAAAATCAACAACTCTGTGTAAACGAATGAACTAAAATAACTTTACTAGCCATGTCAGCGGTGTCTAGAATGAACAGCTTGCCAGCTGGATTGGATTTATTGCCAGGAAACTTTTGTATTTTCAGACGTTCATGATCCTCAAAGGGTGAATGACTTTGGTGATCCCTGAGCTTTCCTCTAGTGCGATCATCAGGTCAAAGGTTTAATGTGCTCAATACTTAACTTTATGACCAAATACTTCCAAAACTAATGACATTCCCATCAGCTTCAGCTGTACTTTGTGGTTAGTGGTAATTAGCAAATAGAAGTATGCTAACATGATTAGCTAAGATGTGAAAATAGTAAACATTACACCTCTATCATTGTCATTTTGAGCATGTTAGCATGCTCATATTAGCATTTAGCTCAGAGCACAACTTTGCATAAGTACAGCCTCACAGAGCTACTAGCATGGCTGCAGACTCTCTTGATTTCCTATAATTACAATCAAATTACATGGAGATTTAAAAAAAACTAAAGTAGGATGTAATTGCCCCTTAGTTTCTAAAACTTCCACAGTGACAACATGTCACATACTGTGGTCTTAAGGATAAGATTAAGTTTGTTGTGCTATAAGGGGTGTATACATTCTGTAAAACTGCACAGAGACTGTATGTCCAAGCATGCAGGTATTTGTTTATGCCTGTGTGGCCTTGAAGTCCTTTTTCCAAAGTCTCCTTGTAAAGTGAATACACAGACACACCGCTGTCGGACGTTGTTTAATAATTCAAATCCAGCGTCCTTCCTCTGTCTTTTCTTCTCCCATCAAAGGTGGTTAAAAGATTTGCTCTCTTCCTTCTGTTTCTTTCAATCTGACAGCAGCTCAGTGGGGTTCAGAGAGCACATCATGTGCATGTAGCGGTGTATGCTGGAGTCCAGCCTGTGACCTTTGCTACATCACTCATTCATCCCCTTTTCTGAATTCTAAAAAGAACAGCTGATCCACCAGATTTCTGTCTCTGACCACTGTACACTCAACAATGAGAGACCCAGTCCCCACAAGATGGAATTCTGTTCTTCTGTTCTTCTGTTTTTAGCCACACTTTCGTCATAATTCTAGCAATGTTGGTTTATGCCATCATCAAGTAAATTTGGTCCAATTCCAAAATACCTAAATACCTGCAAGTACAGATCAGCTATACTTTCTAACGTGCTAACAGGTTTAACTAAGATGTTGAACATTATTTCTGCAAAATATCAGCAATGTAGCATTGATATTGTTAGTATGTTAGTGTCATATATTAGCATTTAGCTCAAAGATGTGCTTGGCCAAAGCACAGTCTCACAAAGATTGTTCTTTTGAGTGGTAATGAGGGAAAACATGTCACTCATTGCAAGTCACTATACACCCTACTCAAAGCCTCTGTGGCTGAGCTAAATATCCAAAATGTAAATGCAGCTCCTGTCTAGCACAGGGTGGTGAGGGTGAATAAAAGCAGTCGGGATCCAGAGAACCAACGTTCAGAGGAAGAGATGCCACAGTCTCAAGGCTGAAAGCCTGATATGTTGTTCTTTCATTCAAATAGACTAAAGATTTGTGTGTGTGTGTGTGTGTGTGTGTGTGTGTGTCTTTGTGTAATTAATGAGTGTATGCTCTGCCTCCTCCTCATGGCTATATTTTTTCAAGTGGGCTTTGAATAATGTCCGTCTTCTCCTCCACAGTCTGAACCCATGGAACAGTAAGGACATCATCTATCTGTCTGTCTGTCTGTCTAACTGCACATCAATGACAAACTGATGAATGACAAATGGAAACAGTAATAACTAACAACTGGAGTCTGTGGTTCCTGCAAGTATCAGAGGATCATACAAACAAATAAATACATTGATAAAACAGCAGTGTTCTAGACTTTAGTTATTCTTGATTCCTGATGCTCAGTTGCCACTCAACTCACACATGTTAACAGCATGTTCTAATGAGAACAATGTTTAGCCTGCAGACAGAACATGGTTGGAACAGGTGAAACTTCTAATTTGTGCTATAAAAACCAAGCAGATGTTCAAAAGTGTGGCATGTCTGTCATCCACCTTCTGTTCCTGTCTCTGGTTTCAATGCAGAAAAGGGTGTAAAAAACAAACATGACTTTTCTTTTTCATTTGGGTTTCTCGGAGAAGAAGGAAGAAGTTGAGAAAGGTTACAGATGACTTGGGCTTTGTTTCAGACATGGAGTTAATTCACTGGATACGTGAAAACTTTGACTTGCAGGAGGCACAAGAGAAAAAGTCAGAGGATTACCAAAGTCGTTAGGATCCATCCTCTGGGGACCATGAATGTCTGCACCAAATTTCAAACAGTTGTGGAGATATTTCAGTCTGAACCAACAAATTAATTAATATATACATGTTAAATACAGCAGATGAGAGGTGTTTGAGCTGTGGAGTTGGAGGGAGCTGGGCTCAGTATGGAAAGTAATGTAATGTGTAATATAGCTAAATGCTAATTACTTTTGTTGTTGAGTAATTAATAAATGACTTGTTAATGGGTAATGAGTACCTCACCTTTTTTATTTGCTGTCTGGTTAAAGGCATGCATCATTCGTGGTGTTCATGGTTAAATAATGAAAAGATGCGGCAACCAAAGCAGGTCATTTTTTGTGCCTGAGCTCATTTATTGATGTAAATAGCCATCAACTATTGACCTACAAAAAAATGCAGAGTGCAGAATATTCAGTGTGTGCTGAGGGGAGATGCCAGACTGATGCTACTACTAGTAGTAAGGTTAGGTTGCTAGGATACAATGGCAGACTGGAGTGAGATAGAGGGGGAGTGTGTGTGTGCTGGGTGTGCGTGTGTGTGAGGTGGGGGGGCTACAGATTCAGATGGTACTGCCACTGAATTCTTATCAGACATCTAGGAAAGAGGTAGTGTAACAGATGGAGGGAGGAAAAAGGCAAAAATAGAAAGATGAAGAAGAGGCAGAAAGCAGCGAGGAAAGGAGAGAGAGAGAGAGACAGGAAGAGAGAGGAGGGTTGTGAAGATATCTCCTGAGAAAAGAAAGGGAGTAGAGGTGAGAGAGGAAAGAGAAGAGAGAACAGTGTTTATGTGTGTTTGTGTGTGTGTGTGTGTGTGTGTGTGTGTTTGTGTGTGTGTGTGAAGCTGAGGGTGTGTGGAAAACTCTAGGGAGCGAGGGAGGAAGAGAAATGTAGGAGGAGAGGAGATGAAAAAGCAAGAAGCAATTGTGTGAGAGAGATGAAGGAAGGCCAAAAGTATTTGGACACTTCAACATTACACCCATAGTGTGTGTGATTGTTGAACATGTGATTCCAAACAGTGGGCATTAATGTGCTGCAATAACCACCTCCAGACTTTCTGCCAGATTCTGTAACCTGACTGCAGGGATTTCTTTTATGAATACTTTTGTGATTTTAAATCCAAACCAGTCGGCCTCTGCTTGTTCCTGTTTTAATTTAATTGTTTTCTTGAATCTTTTATTATTTTGTGCCAAGTAATTTTAAACTGTTAATTGACATCATTGCAAATGAGGGCCAGACCTCAGTGACTGACCTCATGATCACAAAAATGTAAATAGTGCAGGTTACGTTTAGAGAAAGACAGCAAGCAAACATGAATTGCAGATCAGTGACAGCTGAGTACGACACAGTGAATGCTGAGAGTCGAATCGTTGAGACTACGAAGATGCAGTCAGTGTTAAATAAATCCCAAAGGTGTTGGGTGGGGTTGTGATCTGTGCGAACTAGTCAAGTTTTTCCACACCAAAAGAAGAGGACCTTCCCCAGACTGTTGCTACAAAGTTGAAATGAGACATTGTAGAATAGAAATGTTCCTTAGTTGGAATTGTGCGATTAACCCCAAACCAGAACATGGACATGAGCATACTTTTGGCAATTTAGTACAAAAGCCATACATTGACAGGCTGGCCGACATATTATTAGTCATCACTTCTCTACAGTATTGTGTCTGAAGAAAACAAAGTGTGAAAGAGATATAGGGGATGAAAGATACAGAGAGTTAGTGCCAGAGAGAGAGAGTGATAGAGAGAGACAGAGAGCGAGTGAACTAAGCAGAGGAGCAGCATGCTTCTAACCTGAGGGCAGAGCAGAGTGTGATATTCCCATGGCTACTATTGTGATAGACACCGCAACCAAACCAGACAGCAGGCTACTTAACACATCAGGCTCTCTTTAATCTGACAAAATACAGCCCAGCCGAGAGCTGGATGGATGGATCCAAACACACACACACACACACACACACACACACACAGAAAAGCAGGTCGGCACACATGTATGCGCACACACTCTCCTCACAGACTCCTCTTCGCAGTTACAGCTCTGAATCCAAAATGAGGATAAATATTTGATAAGGAACGCCTCGTGAGCAGAATTTGCAGACAAATCACGTCCCTCGCTGTGTCCGTGGAAAAAACCCCCACCACACTCTTTAACACAGGATCTAGGTCAAATACAGTGCGGCCTTGTTCAGACGGCCTACAGCTGAGGGAGGACCTCTCTGTTTGGCTCCAGACCTTTCTGCTGGGAACACAGTGACTTAAGTAGTGCCAGTCATTTCCTTCGAAGTTCATTCTTGTTCAAGATACTTTACACTAACACACGACAGAACTCCTAATATGCAATCATAGTTGGGAGCATGCAGTCCACTTGTTTAATGAGTGGTTTGCAAACTACCCTTAAGATCGATTGAGTTTTGCAAATGTGCTGCACACCTGAAAGTTTGGTTTCTTGTGTCTTTAATGCTGCTGTGTTAAGGAGGGAAGGTGTACACATGGATGGATTACTGAAGGAGTCTACCAGGGGCCCAAGGGGTCAGGGTGCTCCAAAACAACCACCAAGAGACACAAAATGACACAAAGCAACTAGAATGAGATGTGACATGCCTGAGAAACAAATGCAAAAATATACCACAGAAACACAAAATGACTACTGAGAGACACGCAAAAGGATCTCAGTGGGATGTAAAAATACTGAAAGTACATGCAAAACAACAAATAACTGATGCAAAAGGACCACAAAAAGACATAAAACAACCACAGAGATGCAAAATGGCTAAAAACAACCAGAAAGAGAAGCAAAAAAAATAAAAATAAAATTAAAACACCAAGATTGAAATGCAAAAGAAATACGTTTTATAGTCATTTTGTATGTGTTTCAGTCTGGGTGTGAGGGTCTAGGCCATTTACATGTCTGAGCCCAAGAGCTCATTAATTCATAATGCGTCCATGGGTGTACAGTAGTGGTAAGCCTCCCAGGCTGCACCGGGGCAACAGGTTCATAGACATCAGTTTCTTATGCTTATGCATGTTTCTATAGCATTGCTTATTATTATTATTGTGACATTTTGTTCCATAGTGTTCCCACTCTTCTTACATCTGGGATTATTTCAGTCAGTACTAAGAGCAAATAGTGTGTTTTGTTTAGTGACTCGTCCTCAGATGCCAGAGATGTTTTGTTGCTGTCATGATTTAAAAAACTAACACAGCTCCCTATTGAGCTGGAAACTTTACACATTACAGGGTTCCCATGGTCAGGACATTCTTGGAAAATGTATGAAAGAAAAACTATTTTCAAGGCCTGGAAATGTTTGAAAACACAATGTTTTGGAAAAGTTCTGAATACACATAGTTTTGGCTATTGTTTAAAATATGTTCCAAAACAGTGAAATGCGTCCCTCGTATGATTCATTTAAAATCTAGTCATCTGGCATCTGAACACTTTCCAACATACAGCCAATCATAATGTGAGAATGTGCTATGTTAACTGTAAACACCCCAGGGTAAAGACCCGAAAAACATCTGCCAGGCCGAGCATATCTGACACTGGATTTGGGATGATGAAATGAAAACCTGGTATGTAGGAAATTAACTTTTAGACAGGCAAACCAACAAAAAAACACACTCATAAACATGTTTATAAACATGTCCTCCAGTTGGATGTTTGAGCTTCACTGTACAGAATGCTGTCTGTGCAGAGTTTGACAAGGATGTTTTCACGTTCAGCTGCTGAAAGTGGAAAGTTTCTTTGTGCTCATTGAAAATCAGATTTTAAGGGGCGGGTCTACGAGCATGACTTGTGACATCACAAATAGTTTGGAAGCCAATCCTGGTCCAGTTTGCAACTTATACAGGTGTGATGTGTGATGTATGTACTTCACATGTTAAAACAGACTGGAGGGAATCTTTAAAGCAGCAAAAGTCAAGTGTTTTGCTTTAATTTATCGGTAATTTATCAAGTAAATGTTGATTGCACACTGTAATGGCTACAAAATAATAGAAACCATCTGCATATTCCTATTAGCCGAGCTTTCACTGTGTAATTCTGTCTGCCGCCGAGTACGATCTCCCGGGAAAATGAAGGCTCGATTTACGGCACAAAAGAAGTGCATCAACAACTGTGATGCCAAAACAGAAAGAGGATAGCCACGGACGTATAAAAAGATCAAGGCTGCCTAAGCCTGTGTAAATTGCAAATGCTCGTTAAAATGTTGTTTGTTATCAGTTATTGCTAAGTTACACCATTTTTCCCCCACCAAATAATACTGCAAACAATAAAAGGAATTTTTAACTAACTTTTCTATCCACATGTCATCCTAGAACTACAGCAAAGATGATCTGCTTGTTACATCATATTAGTATCCGGCCATCACACGGAGTGAAATGTCTTCAGCCAAACATGTAAGCTCAACTTGGATGTATTATTTACTTTACTGGCAGCACAAACCAGGACAACTTGACAACCCATCAACATTTCTCAACAGCAGAGCATGGAGAGCATCTCCAGCCCGAGACACGTCCCATTATTTTACAGAACTGCACTTCACCACACAGGTGGAATATAAGGACCATATCCAAATTCTGTTTCTCTATTTGTCCCGTCACCCAACCTACTCTATATCACATATCGCGTTATCAGGATCCTTCGAATTATATTCATGTATATTAGGGTAAAGATTCGGTTTTGTAACAACTGAGAGTGTGACTCAGCCAGTTCCGCCTGAGTACTGGAGCGATCCGTTACATAATGTGGGTTTTCCTTTGGGTTTATATAGGTAGTCTTTCAGGGCAGCAGTTCTCACCTGGTGTAATGGGACATGCTTATGTAACCTAGACAAATGTTGCTGCTGCCTTGATATATAGCAGCAGATGTGGCCTGAAATGTTCTATTGCTTTTTTTCTTTTCATGTTTGAGTTGTGCAAGTTTTCATACCCTATGGGCCCCTGAAACAATCTGCCTTCCCTACCTCTCTCTATCTATCTACGTGTCTATCTATCTGTTATGCAATTCATGTAATCTTATTTTAAAAAATGTATTAAAAGACTCTGGTACGGTTTTCAAATTATATTTTGAATTACTAGTGGACTACTATTACTAATCTTTTATGGCAAGAGTTACTTGTGGTTGCCCACATGGGTCCATCCTTGGACCTTTTATATTCCTCTTCTACATCAATGACCTGGTCACTTCATCATCATCATCTGTGTTTCCACGTGGAAAGTGTAGGTGCTGAAGGGCCTACAGCCCAAATTGGTTTATAATAAAGAATGTTTGAACTTTTATATGGTTTCACTCTGTTTTTACAGAGGTATTTATGTGTGTTACATATGTTATTTGTTAAGAATGATGGAGGTTTTATCTAGATTGGTTTTTAATCTGTTGGTGGTGTTTTACTAGTTCAATCCTGCCAGCTATAGCTAGAGTGGCATTGCAAAGTCTACCTTTGTCTATGTCTGTGTAAAGTAATGTTAATATGGTCCTACCGTATTTTTTTTAATAGTTTTACTGTTACTGTAATGGTATACTATTTGTACAATAGGCCATATTTCATCATATGTACTGATTTGATTATAGTTTTTAATTATAAAAAAGATCTACTAAATGGGAGTTGCTCTAATATTTGGCAGTTTTAATGATATTTATGATTTAACATCTAACCAATTCCCTGATGAGAGAGGGAGAAACATAAAGGGCACAGCTGGGGGTGAGCAATAACATGGAGCGCATATATGAACAGAAGGACTGGCGGCAACTCCAGGAAGAAGCCAAGAAATAGTCCAACTCATAACCTCCTGTAAAATCACACTGTATTGTTTTTTAAACTCAACAGATTAAACAAACAAGATATAACATTTGTGAGCTTTACATGGTAGACATGTTTGAACTTTGGAGAGCGCCAGGCGAGCCATTTACCTCTGTTTTCAGTCTCTAAGCTAAGCTATGCTAACTAGCTGCTAGCTTACCGTACAAACATGAGAGTGGTATCTATCTTCTCATCTAACTCTCGGCGTATTTTCCAAAATGTTTAACTATTCCTTTAAGGCTTATTTGATGAGAAAACTGACTTGAATTTTGTATATTGTGGTCTTCTTTCTCCTTGTTCCTTTTCCAGCATTTGCCTTCTACAGCAACAAGATGCAGAAAAACTGTAAACATTTTTAATAAACAATTGATGTCTTTATTCAGCATTGCTTTTTACTAATTCTTTCTTTGACATATTTTCTTTCTTTGACATATTGTTTTGTTCTATCGTTTTTTTTATTGGTTGTACCTTTCTTTGTTTTAGTGCTATCTTTCAAATACTACATTGTCCTCGGCAGAGGCTACTTGCTTTTGCTATTTGCTGATTCTCGTCTTTGTTACCAATTTGTTTGCTTGGTGTTATTGTGCAGTATTTGCACTATTTTATTATTCATGTTTTTTCCCTCTCGCTTGTTTCTTCACTTGTATTGTAAAGCACTTTGAGCTACACACCCTGTATGAAAGGTGCAATATAGATAAAGTTGAATATTATCATGTTATAATTAGCATTACATCATATGTAGCCTGCATGTCCAGAGGTGTAGCCAGGGGGGTCGATTTCTGGTATGAACCCCTCCTAAAATATTCCTACCTCATTCATGTGCATACATTTGCTTCAGTATATGCATTAACAGTCATTGTGTAGTCCATGCAGTGAACAGATGGTCATGCTAATAGCTCTAAAGCATTAATTATGGATGGATCCAGAAAATCCCCCAAAACTGAAACTTTTTTAGCTCTGACTGAAACTATATTTGGTGGCCCAAGAGTTCCTCGATACCCGTTCTCTTTACATCTAAACTCTAATTTTGGCTGTTGTTTTGAAGCATCACTTGGCTGTGTTCCTCAAACAGTGTGGGCGTTCCCATAAAGTCTTCATGCTTACATTTTAATTTTAGCTATGAAGGCCATTACTGCTCATGCTCATGACTCAGCTTAGCTTCCATTTGCCACATTGTTAGCTGCTTACAACAAATGTACTATTATATATATTAAATATACAATTTCAACAATACATTTGAAAATGTAACAAATTTCATTAGTTTTGCTGAAGTTTGTGGGGAATGCATTTAGATTATTTTTGTTAAGATTTCTTGAGTTAATTTTTATCCAAAAAGGTATACATTTTTAAGGAAATCCAGCTAAATCCCAACTCATACAGTGGGGCAAAAACGTATTTAGTCAGCCACCAATTGTGCAAGTTCTCCCACGTAAAAGATGAGGTCTCCAATTTTCCTCATAGGTATACCTCAACTATGAGACAAAATGAGAAAAAGAAAATCCAGAAAATCACGTTGTCTGATTTTTAAAGAATTTATTTGCAAATTATGGTGAAAAATAAGTATTTGGTCAATAACAAAAGT